>JAMPIV010002437.1:0-117500 GCA_024509875.1 Oreohelix idahoensis
TTCCTGTGTTATCTTGTGTTTCTTACTGATAAATAGCCAGTAAAGCATCTTTTTTTGGGGGATGCCTAGCTGGCCGTGGGGTCAGTGTGATTCGCTTGATAGCTAGGCGGAGTTGTCGTACGGAAGGTACGGGGTTCGAACCCTGGGTAAGCCACTCACGTCTGTTGTTTTTCTGTTGTCCAAGTGTTCTACTTCTTTATTTCTTACGAGTGCCTGAAAACATACCTTTATGTTTGTCTAATATTAATTCACGAAATTCCATGAACGTCCGGATTATTTACAACCTGTTTTCCAGGCAACGGACGATTTTCCAGTCCAACATGGACAGTACTCATCTCTGTCAGTAATACAGGATGAGGAAACGAGTTTCTCGGATGTAAATTTACCTTTTCCAATGATTCCTCTTCACTCTAATGAATCATGGAAAGATGTTGCAATTTCTCCAGAATTATCTCCAGGAGAGCAGAAACAGGTTTCTACTATATTAGAACAATTTCAGGATGTCCTTACTGACATTCCTGGTCAAACTGATGTCATTCAACATGACATTATTCTTACTGACCATAGTCCTATAAGAGTCAGACCGTATCCTATCCCGATACATTTTCAAGCACAGGTAGAGAAAGAGTTGGATGAGATGATAGAGTTAAAAATTATTGAACCATCCACATCAGCATATTCTTCGCCGATGGTTATTGTACGAAAAAAGACAATAACATACGTCTTTGCGTGGATTATCGCAAATTGAACCAAGTGACGAAATTTGATGCTGAACCTATGCCTTTACTAGAAGAGCTACTTACGAGACTATCGAATTCTCATTTCTTTACTAAACTCGATTTGTCTAAGGGATATTGGCAAGTTCCATTATCCGAACACGCCAAACCGTTTACTGCTTTTTCGACGCCTAGGGGTCTATTCCAAGGGAATTTCATGCCTTTCGGTCTTATGAACGCCCCTGCAACATTCGTACGCATGATGCGTCGAATCCTATCTCATCGCTCAGATGTCATTGCGTATCTTGATGACATCTGTCTTTTCAGTGATACTTGGAACGATCACTATAATGGGATAAATGAACTATTGTCTATCTTACACGAGCATAACCTGACAGCGAAACCATCGAAAGCATGTATTGGTTTTAGCGAAATATCTTTCTTAGGACACCGTGTTGGTCATGGGTTCCTAAAAACAGAAGACCATAATACAAGTAAGATACTTAACATTTCTATTCCTAAGACTAAAAAGCAAGTGCGAAGTCTCTTAGGTCTAATACAATTTTATGGACGATTCATTCCGAATCTGTCCTCCATTATGTCACCTCTTTCTTCCTTGCTAAAGAAAGGGTTTCCTAATGTAGTCCATTGGACTCAAGAATGTCAATCCTCTTTGGGTAAGGTTAAAACTATGTTTTCTACTTCACCTATCCTAGTATTGCCTTCTAAGGATAAGACATTTATTCTTCGTAGTGACGCTTCATCCACCGGGATTGGAGCAGCACTAATGCAAGAGTACTCTGGAACTCTGCATCCTGTGATGTATATTTCTCGTAAATTAAATGCCGCAGAGAAGAATTACTCGGTCCTAGACCGTGAATTATTGGCTATGGTTTGGTCAATCCTTAAACTGCAAAGATTTCTCCTTGGCGCGCATTTCATTGTGGAAACTGACCAGAAAGCTCTTACGGCTATTCAGAGTAAAAATCTGAAGAGCGCGAGATCAACGCGTTACGCGATTGCTCTGCAGCCATTTCATTTTTCGGTGCGAGCTATCCGTGAGTCAGAAAATGTGATGGCAGATATTTTGTCTAGATGCCCACATGATTCATAACTGTTTTACAACTTTGATACAGTTGTTCCTATGTTGAAATGTGTACACATATGTAATATCATATATTGATTGTAACACTACTTAGCGGTTCATTGATATTTATTCACCGCTGATTTTTCAATGTTTTTTCGTCTTTGATGATCATGATGTTAAGATATCTTAGATGAAATTTATGTATAAACTAATGTACAAATTGTGTCATTGCTAATATTGTAGTATGCGTTGGTGACACCTCTCTGGAAATATTTATACTTAGAGAAGTACTTTCTCTAAGGTCAGAAAACTTATGCTTATCATCTGCGCATTGTTATTGGTGCGTTGTGAGCCTATTGTATGTTGCTCCTAGATGTATTTCAAAAAAAAAAAATGCACCATTTTTTTTTCCCGAGGGGTGTGGTAATCTGTTGCGTGCATATTTTGACGCACATATTACAAAAATCGATATGGCTATTTAATATGGAAAAGATATAGACATTCATTCATTTGTGTATGAAAATGCTGTCTATGGGGAAGGCTAGATAATCCATAATTGTTTTACCCTTTTGATTATAGGAGTAATCGTTCTTGATATTAATTCGGCGCATGGATATGACACCCATGTCCGTACCTATTTCTTAGGGCCAGAAAATAGATTAATTTGCTTATTATGTTTATGGCATGAATTCATATGTATTACATATTATTAGTACAAGTAGAATCAGTCCTATATTGTATATTTTGGATGGGTAGGCAGGACTATATTCTTGTTACACCGCTCTAGCGGAAGTAGGAGTTGTCTTGTCTAGTCGTGAGGAGTTCCGATGTACCGTGACAATGGCGGGTACGCATTTTTCCAGGGCTGGTATATTCTTCAGTAAAAATGATTTACGAAGAAGTTTTTCTTCTATAGGAGATTGTGTCTCTACTAGAGTTGTGTTAGAGACTTTCCTAATGTACGGTACCATGTATGATTCGGACTCCAGGTAATTCCAGTCCCTGTTTTGGTGATCTCAGGTCGGTTAGGCCTAGCTGGAATTTTGTGCTTCGCAACGCTAGGGTCAAGTTTGTATCGACGGAGATGACGGGCTCCATACTGTAATTATGTCTACGTGAGGTAACTAGATTACGGTAGATCTGTATGGAGGAACTTTATGAAATTATGCATCTATATTGCAAAGTAACTTTGGCTTATATATATCCTCCTGTGAGCGAGTGAGCGACAACTCAGGAAGGCGGCCATATTAATTCCTGTCATCGTATTTTTGAATCACTGTCCAAAGAACGGGGCATGTATCTTATTATTCGGACAGTGGCAAGGAGATCTCAATTTTGATAGAAACCCCTTCCATGGTTTCACAATATGATAAACTGTGAACATAAAGCAACTTTAGTTACCGATCCGCCTTCACTGACGCGCTTAGTCAGATAGGGGATGCGGCCATTATGTATCATGACATTGGAAGATATTGATGTACTACCTATGATTTATGAATGTGTCATGACATAGGATCTACTATGTATGCCTGCAAATTGATATGTCAACCTACCCATGATTTACTCGTTATGTCCCAGTGTGTGCGTCTCAATAAACTGTGTAAACAAAGATTCCAGCAGTCTGCATTGGTGCCTTGTAGACACAAGTGAATGAGTGTTTAGATTGGTCAGAACACGAACAGTACACCATTCGCGTTAAACACACTCTACACTTCTACCCATATCTACACCATCCTGCGTCGGTTGAAGTGACCAAGTTTAGGGCCTGCTTCCCCTGGAGCCTTAGAGGGAAACTACTGTTTACAGCTGCCTTTGCCTTCCCTAACTTAGGACTAGGGTGAGTTACCCATTTACAGCTGGGTAGACTGGAGCATGCCTGATCTCAACAACTATGTACACATCTTTACAGATTGACACTTTACAGTACAGTGGACATGAAACTTTACAGAGACCAACTGAGAGAGACCAACTGAGAGAGAAAAACTGAGAGAGAGACCAACTGAGAGAGACGCACTGAGAGAGAGACCAACTGAAAGAGAGACCAACTGAGAGAGAGACCAACTGAGAGAGAGACCAACTGAGAGAGACCAACTGAGAGAGACCAACTGAGAGAGTCCAACTGAGAGAGACGCACTGAGAGAGAGACCAACTGAGAGAGATGCACTGAGAGAGAGAGACCAACTGAGAGAGAGAGACCAACTGAGAGAGAGACCAACTGAGAGAGACCAACTGAGAGAGACCAACTGAGAGAGACCAACTGAGAGAGACGCACTGAGAGAGAGACCAACTGAGAGAGACGCACTGAGAGAGAGAGACCAACTGAGAGAGAGACCAACTGAGAGAGACGCACTGAGAGAGAGACTAACTGAGAGAGACCAACTGAGAGAGACCAACTGAGAGAGAGACCAACTGAGAGAGACCAACTGAGAGAGAGACAAACTGAGAGAGACCAACTGAGAGAGACGCACTGAGAGAGACGCACTGAGAGAGACGCACTGAGAAAGACGCACAGTGAGAGACTAACAGAGAGACGCACTGAGAGAGAGACCAACTGAGAGAGACGCACTGAGAGAGACGCACTGAGAGAGACGCACTGAGAGAGAGAGACCAACTGAGAGAGACGCACTGAGAGAGACGCACTGAGAGAGACGCACTGAGAAAGACGCACAGAGAGAGACTAACAGAGAGACGCACTGAGAGAGAGACCAACTGAGAGAGACCAACTGAGAAAGACGCACTGAGAGAGAGAGATCAACTGAGAGAGAGACCAACTGAGAGAGAGAGATCAACTAAGAGACGGACTGAGAGAGAGAGACACCAACGGAGAGAGACGCACTGAGAGAGAGAGATCAACTGAGAGAGAGAGATCAACTGAGAGAGACGCACTGAGAGAGACGCACTGAGAGAGAGACCAACTTAAAGAGACGTACTGAGAGAGACGCACTGAGAGAGAGAAACCAACTGAGAGAGACGCACTGAGAGAGACGCACTGAGAGAGAGAGACCAACTGAGAGAGACTTACTGAGAGAGACGCACTGAGAGAGAGACCAACTGAGGGAGACTTACTGAGAGAGACGCACTGAGAGAGAGACCAACTGAGAGAGACGCACTGAGAGAGACGCACTGAAAGAGACGTACTGAGAGAGACGCACTGAGAGAGACCAACTGAGAGAGACGCACTGAGAGAGACCAACTAAGAGAGACGCACTAAGACAGACCAACTGAGAGAGACGCACTCAGAGAGACGCATTCAGAGACGCACTCAGAGAGACGCACTCAGAGAGACGCACTCAGAGAGACCAACAGAGAGACACACTGAGAGAGACCAACTGAGAGAGACCAACTGAGAGAGAGAGACCAACTGAGAGAGAAGCACTGAGAGAGAGACCAACTGAAAGAGAGACCAACTGAGAGAGACCAACTGAGAGAGAGACCAACTGAGAGAGACCGAGAGAGACCAACTGAGAGAGACCAACTGAGAGAGACGCACTGAGAGAGAGACCAACTGAGAGAGACGCACTGAGAGAGAGACCAACTGAGAGAGAGACCAACTGAGAGAGACCAACTGAGAGAGATCAACTGAGAGAGATCAACTGAGAGAGACCAACTGAGAGAGACGCACTGAGAGAGACCAACTGAGAGAGACGCACTGAGAGAGAGAGACCAACTGAGAGAGACGCACTGAGAGAGAGACCAACTGAGAGAGAGACCAACTGAGAGAGACCAACTGAGAGAGACGCACTGAGAGAGACCAACTGAGAGAGACGAACTTAGAGAGAGAGACCAACTGAGAGAGAGTCCAACTGAGAGAGACGCACTGAGAGAGAGAGACTAACTGAGAGAGACCAACTGAGAGAGACCAACTGAGAGAGAGAGACCAACTGAGAGAGACCAACTGAGAGAGAGACCAACTGAAAGAGACCAACTGAGAGAGACCAACTGAGAGAGATCAACTGAGAGAGACCAACTGAGAGAGACGCACTTAGAGAGAGACAAACTGAGAGAGACGCACTGAGAGAGAGACCAACTGAGAGAGACGCACTGAGAGAGAGAGATCAACTGAGAGAGAGAGATCAACTGAGAGAGAGAGACCAACTGAGAGAGACGCACTGAGAGAGAGATCAACTGAGAGAGACGCACTGAGAGAGAGAGGTCAACTGAGAGAGACCAACTGAGAGAAACGCACTGAGAGAGAGAGATCAACTGAGAGAGAGACCAACTGAGGGAGACGCACTAAGAGAGAGAGATCAACTGAGAGAGACGCACTGAGAGAGAGATCAACTGAGAGAGAGACCAAGTGAGAGAGACGCACTGAGAGAGATCAACTGAGAGAGAGACCAACGGAGAGAGACGCACTGAGAGAGAGACCAACTGAGAGAGACGCACTGAGAGAGAGAGATCAACTGAGAGAGAGAGATCAACTGAGAGAGACGCACTGAGAGAGAGACAAACTGAGAGAGACGCACAGAGAGAGAGAGATCAACTGAGAGAGAGACCAACTGAAAGAGACGCACTGAGAGAGAGATCAACTGAGAGAGAGACCAACGGAGAAAGATGCACGAGAGAGAGATCAACTGAGAGAGAGATCAACGAAGAGAGACGCACTGAGAGAGAGATCAACTGAGAGAGACGCACTGAGAGAGAGATCAACTGAGAGAGACGCACTGAGAGAGAGTGATCCTCTGAGAGAGACGCACTGAGAGAGAGACCAATGGAGAGAGACGCACTGAGAGAGAGAGATCAACTGAGAGAGACGCACTGAAAGAGAGACCAACTGAGAGAGACGTACTGAGAGAAAGAGACCAACTGAGAGAGACCAACGGAGAGAGACGCACTGAGAGAGAGAGACCAACTGAGAGAGACCAACTGAGAAAGGCGCACTGAGAGAGAGACCAACTGAGAGAGACCAACTGAGAGAGAGACCAACTGAGAGAGACCAACTGAGAGAGAGACCAACTGAGAGAGATCAACTGAGAGAGAGATCAACTGAGAGAGACCAACGGAGAGAAACGCACTGAGAGAGAGATCAACTGAGAGAGAGACCAACTGAGAGAGACACACTGAGAAAGAGATCAACTGAGAGAGACGCACTGAGAGAGAGACCAACTGAGAGAGACGCACTGAGAGAGAGAGACAAACAGAGAGACGCACTGAGAGAGAGACCAACTGAGAGAGACCAACTGAGAGAGACCAACTGAGAGAGACCAACTGAGAGAGACCAACTGAGAGAGACTAACTGAGAGAGACCAACTGAGAGAGACCAACTGAGAGAGACCGAGAAAGACGCACTGAGAGAGAGAGACCAACTGAGAGAGACGCACTGAGAGAGAGAGATCAACTGAGAAAGACCAACTGAGAGAGACGCACTGAGAGAGAGAGATCAACTGAGAGAGAGACCGAGAGAGACGCACTGAGAGAGAGAGATCAACAGAGAGAGAGACCAACTGAGAGAGACGCACTGAGAAAGAGAGAGATCAACTGAGAGAGAGACCAACTGAGAGAGACGCACTGAGAAAGAGAGATCAATTGAGAGAGAGACCAACTGAGAGAGACCAACTGAGAGAGACCAACTGAGAGAGACCAACTGAGAGAGACCAACTGAGAGAGAGACCAACTGAGAGACGCACTGAGAGAGAGACCAACTGAAAGAGAGACCAACTGAGAGAGACCAACTGAGAGAGAGACCAACTGAGAGAGACCAACTGAGAGAGACCAACTGAGAGAGTCCAACTGAGAGAGACGCACTGAGAGAGAGACCAACTGAGAGAGACGCACTGAGAGAGAGAGACCAACTGAGAGAGAGACCAACTGAGAGAGACCAACTGAGAGAGACCAACTGAGAGAGACCAACTGAGAGAGACCAACTGAGAGAGACGCACTGAGAGAGAGACTAACTGAGAGAGACGCACTGAGAGAGAGACCAACTGAGAGAGAGACCAACTGAGAGAGAGACCAACTGAGAGAGACCAACTGAGAGAGACAACTGAGAGAGACGCACTGAGAGAGAGACTAACTGAGAGAGACGCACTGAGAGAGAGACCAACTGAGAGAGACGCACTGAGAGAGAGATCAACTGAGAGAGAGACCAACTGAGAGAGACGCAATGAGAGAGAGAGAGATCAACTGAGAGAGACGCACTGAGAGAGAGATCAACTGAGAGAGAGACCAACTGAGAGAGACGCACTGAGAGAGAGACCAACTGAGAGAGACGCACTGAGAGAGATCAACTGAGAGAGAGAGAGATCAACTGAGAGAGACGCACTGAGAGAGAGACCAACTTAGAGAGACGTACTGAGAGAGACGCACTGAGAGAGAGAAACCAACTGAGAGAGACGCACTGAGAGAGACGCACTGAGAGAGACCAACTGAGAGAGACGCACTGAGAGAGACGCACTGAGAGAGAGACCAACTGAGAGAGACGTACTGAGAGAGACGCACTGAGAGAGACCAACTGAGAGAGACGCACTGAGAGAGACGCACTGAAAGAGACGTACTGAGAGAGACGCACTGAGAGAGACCAACTGAGAGAGACGCACTAAGACAGACCAACTGAGAGAGACGCACTCAGAGAGACGCATTCAGAGACGCACTCAGAGAGACGCACTGAGAGAGACCAACTGAGAGAGACACACTGAGAGAGACCAACTGAGAGAAACCAACTGAGAGAGAGAGACCAACTGAGAGAGACGCACTGAGAAAGAGAGACCAACTGAAAGAGAGACCAACTGAGAGAGACCAACTGAGAAAGAGACCAACTGAGAGAGACCAACTGAGAGAGACGCACTGAGAGAGAGACCAACTGAGAGAGACGCACTGAGAGAGAGAGACCAACTGAGAGAGAGACCAACTGAGAGAGACCAACTGAGAGAGACCAACTGAGAGAGAGACCAACTGAGAGAGACCAACTGAGAGAGACCAACTGAGAGAGACGCACTGAGAGAGAGACCAACTGAGAGAGACGCACTGAGAGAGAGACCAACTGAGAGAGACGCACTGAGAGAGAGACCAACTGAGAGAGAGACCAACTGAGAGAGACCAACTGAGAGAGACGCACTGAGAGAGAGACCAACTGAGAGAGACGCACTTAGAGAGAGAGACCAACTGAGAGAGAGACCAACTGAGAGAGACGCACTGAGAGAGAGAGACTAACTGAGAGAGACCAACTGAGAGAGACCAACTGAGAGAGAGAGACCAACTGAGAGAGACCAACTGAGAGAGAGACCAACTGAAAGAGACCAACTGAGAGAGACCAACTGAGAGAGACGCACTGAGAGAGAGACCAACTGAGAGAGACGCACTGAGAGAGAGATCAACTGAGAGAGACGCACTGAGAGAGAGAGATCAACTGAGAGAGACGCACTGAGAGAGAGAGAGATCAACTGAGAGAGACGCACTGAGAGAGAGAGATCAACTGAGAGAGACGCACTGAGAGAGAGAGATCAACTGAGAGACGCACTGAGAGAGAGAGATCAACTGAGAGAGAGACCAACGGAGAGAGACGCACTGAGAGAGAGACCAACTGAGAGAGACGCACTGAGAGAGAGATCAACTGAGAGAGAGAGATCAACTGAGAGAGACGCACTGAGAGAGACGCACTGAGAGAGAGACCAACTTAGAGAGACGTACTGAGAGAGACGCACTGAGAGAGAAACCAACTGAGAGAGACGCACTGAGAGAGACGCACTGAGAGAGAGAGACCAACTGAGAGAGACGCACTGAGAGAGACGCACTGAGAGAGAGACCAACTGAGAGAGACGTACTGAGAGAGACGCACTGAGAGAGAGAGACCAACTGAGAGAGACGCACTGAGAGAGACGCACTGAGAGAGACGTACTGAGAGAGACGCACTGAGAGAGACCAACTGAGAGAGACGCACTAAGACAGACCAACTGAGAGAGACGCACTCAGAGAGACGCATTCAGAGACGCACTCAGAGAGACGCACTCAGAGAGACCAACTGAGAGAGACACACTGAGAGAGACCAACTGAGAGAGACGCAATGAGAGAGGCGTACTCAGAGAGACGCACTGAGAAAGACGCACTGAGAGAGACGCAGGACTGTATAGTTTCATTTTGGTCTACAACTCTCCCCCCATTTGCAACGAGCAACCGATAATGGGTGTTATGATGAATGTGTAATAACAATGTTGATTAGGATGGGGCGACCTCGTCATGTAAAACATAACTGCTACAGATACCATAACTTCAAGGACACACAAACTGTTTTATCGTGCGCTTCAAGGAAGGAGTTAACTATTGCACTTCCATGGTTCATTGAATGGGTTTGAAAAAAAATTGAAAAAAGGTGATTCGTCTTACGAGGACAAAAGACAAAGAAAATAGTCTACGTTACGGCCACAAGGCCTTCGTCAGGAAAGGAAAGAAAGTGAAGTCTAGATAGGTCACATAAAAAACTTAATAAAATAATAAAATAAAAACTGGGTACTTCCCTGAAGGCAAGAACCGAAATTCGCTGTCTGTTGAAGAGCCACGCGCTCTCAGTTGGTCTCTCTCAGTTGGTCTCTCTCTCAGTTGGTCTCTCTCTCAGTTGGTCTCTCTTCAACAGACAGCGAATTTCGGTTCTTGCCTTCAGGGAAGTACCCAGTTTTTATTTTATTATTTTATTAAGTTTTTTATGTGACCTATCTAGACTTCACTTTCTTTCCTTTCCTGACGAAGGCCTTGTGGCCGTAACGTAGACTATTTTCTTTGTCTTTTGTCCTCGTAAGACGAATCACCTTTTTTCAATTTTTTTTCAAACCCATCCATTGTATTCCACGTCTTACCGCAGTTCCCCTCAACTTCCTCGATTATATACATGGTTCATTGAGAGCTGCAGATGGCAAAGGTAGAATATTACATTATTGATGCCGTATAATGACCCGAGTAGGTCAGTGGGTTCTCTGAGAATATAAGAAAGGATAGAACTACTACATCTTCAGGCATGTCGTACACGGCGACTAATGTGAGGTTGGGCGTGAGGCTGACAACCTCATCGTGTCAGACAAATTGCCACAAACAACACCGCTGTAAGAGACAGTGACTGTTTGATGGAGGGGTCCAACTATAAGACTAGCTACAGTCGTGGCTCTATGATCCGTAAGGAGCTAATAAGAAGATGATGATGTTTAATTGACTGTAACAGCGGCCATTGTTAAAGCTGCCATCTAACAACAAAGCTAGTCTCGTCCGAAACCACGTGATCCAGATGTTGAGACGTTTTCAGGAAATGGCTCCGTGTGGTACGAAGCACGCGCCTTTGTCCCACTTATGACAAGTTGAACAGATTCCAGGCATCAACCACTTGCTGTAATCAATTATTTATTTCATAATGTCTCAGAACCGTTTCCTCCAGAGCGGAACGTGTGGTACCTGTCAACAATTTCATGACAAACTGGAGAATTCCATTTGTCAAAGATGACAGATTTTACCTGTATGAACTCTTCCATGGCCACGATGAACTCGCGTGTCGTGTCACAGTAAACTGTACCTGATCCCGGACATTGTCATTTATGACTTTAAAGTCTTGTATTTTTTTCCCTACTGAATACAACTTGTTAGACGTGATTACTTGTAAATGTCGCTTCCTGTTTGTTTTTTAAATTATTTTAAATAAACGTCGGACGATGAACACATGTATATCCGCCCACTGCAATAGCCAACAACTCAGCAAAGTTAAACATTTTTAAAACTGATTATATAACGAAATATTAGTGTGGTTAGCACACTGCACTGGCAACCGGGTAACCCAGGATCAAACCCGGCCGAGGACATTTGAAGATTTTTCGTCGACCGGGATTTGGACTGGATTAACTCGAGCCATGGCGAGACCATTTGAAAGAGTGTCGTCGATCAGGGACTGGCGGCTCCTGAGCCGACCCAGCTATAATAGGTACCTCCGAAATCGGCGAGTATCTGCCTGAATGGCAAAGGAAACCTGTATTTGTGCAAGAAAAAAAGGGATACTCACGTAAAATCAGTCTCAGGTTAGACATAATAACCTGAGATTTCGTCTCGAGTAATAGCGGGCGTATGGAAAAAAAAAATAACGAAATAAGTAATACCACAATATTATGTGTTTGTAGAATGAAAACAAACAAACGTACAAACTAGACAGCCTCATTGCAAATTAGATAAATTTTGGAACTTAGTTCACTAGTTTACAGTAGATTAATGGGCTATAAACATCTGGAAGTCCTCCCAATACAGCACAAGCACAAAATTAAGATTATACCAGAGTTGCGTGCTTTCTGTGCTTCTCTATGGTGCGCAATGCTGGAGAGTCACAGAGAAGGAAATGTCAAAATTGTCCTCTTTTCACACAACATGCCTAAGAAAAATTCACCGAATCTTTTGGCCGAATACCATCACCAACCAAGATCTGCTTACTCGCAGCAAGCAAGAGGACATGCATACCATCACAGCTGGCAGACGCTGGAGCTGGGTTGGTCATGTCCTCAGAAGAGACCCCGATGCCATCACAAGAACAGCTATGCTTTGGACCCCTGAAGGAAAGCGAAAGAGAGGCCGACCAAAAACAACTTGGCGGAGGACTGTGGAGGCTGAGATGCAAAGAATGAACCAGAGTTGGGGCCCTGTACGAAGGATGGCCACCGACCGTGCAAAGTGGAATCAATTTGTTGTTGCCCTACAAGACGCCACTAGGCGTGATGGCCACTGACTGCTTTGACGGTCGGTGGCTAAGGATCGAAGAAGAAGAAGAAGATGGGCTATAACAATCATTAGACTGTTTAGGCAGAGAATCACTTTGGAAACTGATGAGGCTTTATCGAGTCATATTGAAGATTATTAACTTTTAAAATAAAAGTGAAGACATAACATGCAGAACTCTTCATGAATGGAAACGTATAAAACTATTTAAGATCACAACTGAACTCCGCCTAGGCAGGTCCCAAGCCCGGCTAAAAAAGGAGGAGGGCGGCATGCACGTAGGCCGTAAGGAGGCAGCCCCTCCACCATGCAAAGGCACAACAGGCCAATCTCCTGTTTGCTTTAAACCATAATTACGTGAACTACAAGAGAGAAAACCGGACTGATTCTAAAGGCGACGAACTGGAACGGACTACGACTTATGGAACATGGAACACAAGAAGTATAAATGGGAAAGAAGATGAGCTGGTGGAAGAGATGAGGAAAGCAAAATTAGAAATTCTGGCTACAACGGAAACAAAGAAAAAGGGACAGGGAGTAATGGATCTCGATGGCAACACGCTGCTCTGAAAGAGCTAAAGGGGGCGTGGGTTGCATTGTAGCCAAAAACCAAAAAGATAGTATCAAGGGATGGAACTTTGTCTCGGAGCGCATTATGGTTGTAAAACTAAAAGAGGGATGGAACTTTGTCTCGGAGCGCATTATGGTTGTAAAACTAAAAGAAGGAGAAACCATAGTCAACCTGGTCATAGTATATGGGCCAAATGAGGATGAGAGAGCAGAGGTCAAGGAGGAATTCTTCGAGCTGCTTCAAAGGACAGTGGATGACTGCCTAGATGAAATTATCATGCTCGGAGATTTCAATGCCAGAGTTGGAAATGATCATGCTAGATAGGGTGGAGTAATCGAAAGATATGGAGAAGATACTCTCAATGACAATGGAAAGCGACTCCTTAGATTCTGCAGTGAGCATAATCTGATCATTACAAACACAAAGTTCCCCCATAAGCGCATACATGCATACATTAGATGTGAACCAACAAAGAATGAGAAGTCAGTGATTGACTATGCCATTGTTAGAAAGAGCTCATTCAAATATGTCCGGGACGCTAGAGTCTGGAGGGGGCCAGAGATTGGAAGTGATCACTACCTGCTTACAATCAAAAGAACAACTGAAAGAGTTGCTCAGCCTAGGAACTGCCCAACATCACGCAAGAAACCAAGTAAACAAACGGGAGAAATGAGAATTAAGACCTACAAGCTGAGAGAGCCAGAAATTAAGACCAGATATCAGGGGCTTATTGCTACAGCAGTGAGAAGCACAGAAGAACAACCTGATGACTTGGAAACCTTCTGGCTTAAATTCAAGGACATTATAAAGACAGCTGCTGCAGAAGCATGTGGTGAAGTCCGACTTGGGAACAAGAGAAAGAGGACACCTTGGTGGACAGAGGAAGTCAAAGAGAAAATAAGAGAGAAGAAAATGGCATGGAAACAATACTTAGGAGCTAAAAACACAGCAGGACAAATAGAGAAATATAGAGAATATGTGATACTCAGAACAGAAGTAAAAAACAAGGTACTAGCAGCAAAACAGAAGTCCTGGGAAGAATTTGGAGAAAAGCAAGAAAAAGATGCGCAAGAAAACCAGAAATTGTTCTATAAGACCCTAAAGAACATGAGGAAGGAAAAACAATGCCCTCTCAAATTTATAAAGGACAAGCAAGGCAAATTGCTTACTGCCCCGAAGGAAGTAATGGAAAGATGGAAAGAATATTTCTCAGAACTCCTGGATGGTGAGCAAGGTCAAGCATCAGAAATGATAACCACTAGCACATGTGATAGTTTCAATTGTTTCTCAACCCAGATTCTTTTGCTTGTGTGATTGTTGTTACGTTGACCCTTGTGTATGTTCTCGACTTAATGATGACCGTAATGTCCCTGTCTTATGTTCACTGGCCGTAATTGTAGGCGCCGTACCTTTATGGCCTACCTTGTTCCTATGACTACTGAATGAGATCAAATTACACTGACAAACAACTTTTTTCTTTCTTATATAAGAAAAAGTGTTCTTAGGTCAGTTTCTTGCGCTGATTTCAAATTTGAAATCCGTTTATCTCTATCACATCGGATTCTTAAGATATTTGTGAATAAATATATTTTTGGGAAACCGTTATTTGCTCCATTTCATTTTTACTATATAACTTATTAAAATATAATAAAATGCAAAATAATTCTACTTTTTATACTGCTAAACGATGCATGACATCTGTTACGCTATTTTTCAAATAGCTACTGTATTTTGAAATAATTCTGAGCAAAATATGGCTTTTAGAAGTTGTAGAAATTCGGCTGATCTGTTCTGTTAAGTGTGCGGATATTTTACCGATCGTGTTCACCAGAAAAACCTTACACCATTACTAAAGAAAGCATATGAACTTTATTTCGATTCGAAAGTTGATGATGCAAATAAATCTTGGAAGCCAAATGCAGTTTGTTCGACTTGTGCAAATACATTGGCAGGTTGGTTACGAAAATCGCCGAAGCATAAGTCGATGTCTTTTGGAGTGCCAGTAATATGGCGTGAACCGACAAATCACGCTACTGATTGTTACTTCTGCTTGACAAATATCCATGGTTTCACTTTAAAAACTAGAAAGTCTGTGGTTTATCCAAATATTGAATCGGTTTCGAAACCAGTGCCTCATGATCCAATCACGTGTCCGATCCCAGTTCCACCAGAACAATATCCGTTGGACGTGAATGAACCATCAGAAAGTGATAGTTTACCTGCTTTAGAAACTAATTCTGACTCGGATTATATACCGGTGAATGATGGTGTTCACTTAATTAACCATTCAGAACTTTCAGATCTAATACGTGATCTCGCTCTTACCAAAGAACAAGCGGAATTACTCGGTTCGCGACTCAAAGAATGGAATCTTTTAGCGCCCAATACTCCTATATCTAAATGTCGTCATAGACACAGAGAACTTTTTCAATACTTTGAGATGGATGACGACATTTGCTATTGCAAAGATGTAAACGGTCTAATGGTGCACCTCGGTAATGAGCACATAGTCAACGAATGGTGACTTTTCATCGACTCTTCCAAGACTAGTCTAAAAGCCGTGTTATTGCATAACGGAAATTTATTTTCATCAATTCCAGTCGCCTACTCTGTTCATATGAAAGAAACTTATGACAATATGGCTATACTTTTGGCAAAAATAAAGTACAATGACTACCAATGGCTGATTTGTGGAGACCTAAAGGTCATTGCAATTCTCACGGGCATGCAGACTGGGTATACTAAATTTTGTTGCTTCCTATGTGAATGGAACAGCCGCAACAGACAGGAACATTATGCAAGAAAGGTGTGGCCTATCAGGGATCGTATGCAGCTCGGGCATAAAAATGTAATACACGAGCCATTAGTTAACAATGACAGCATCATTTTACCACCGTTACATATAAAGTTGGGGCTCATGAAGAATTTCGTAAAAGCGTTAGATAAAACGAGCAAAGCTGTCACTTATCTTCGAGAAAAGTTTCCGCAAGTTAGCGATGCAAAGATAAAGGAAGGTATCTTTGTATGACCTCAGATTAGGAAAGTTATTGCAGACAAACAATTCGAGAACTTGTTACATGGTAGTGAACTTCGCGCAAGGATGGCATTCAAATCGATCATCGATAACTTTCTGGGAAATCACAAATCTGTCGACTATGTGCATATTGTTAAGCAGTGCATAGATGCATACAGAATTATGAGCTGTAACATGTCCCTCAAAATCCATTTGCTCGATTCGCATCTTGACTTTTTCCCTGACAACCTTGGCGAAGTCAGCGATGAACATGGAGAACGATTCCATCAAGACATCGCCGTAATGGAGTCACGTTATCAAGGACGGTGGAGTGTGACCATGCTTGCCGATTATTGTTGGATGCTTCATCGCGATGTACCACATGCCATTCACCGACGAAAGTCGACTGCAAAGAAATTCAAGCCTACATAACTGTTATACTTCTTGTACGAATGATGTTGTAATACTGTATGCGTTGTTAAAAAACTTTAATTGCGTATTTCTAGAGATCCCGACCTGATAGAGAAAAACTGTTTGCAGATTTAAAAACAGCGCATTAAAATTGAAAAGAAAAACATAGAAATGTTAGAGAAAGGAAAAAAAAAATTTTTTTGTTAGCCAGTGTTATCTGCCAATTATAATACTTGAAAGGACTTGACGAATCAGAGCTGACAACCAAAGTTCTTTATTAGTTGTCAAGGCACATATTCACAAATTGGCTGCCTCTGAGCCTGATTATCAATAAATATACATATGAAACTTCATTGATGACACTCCTACATCACGTACTGCACTGGTCAGGAACTAATGTTATTATATCTCTTGATTAGCTCAGGATCTCTGCTGTCTACTTTGTTATTCTATCCACCCATCACTACTACACATCTCTAATGATTAATGGGCTATTCTCAATCTATTAAAGTAAGCTTCGAAGTATTGTCTGGGTAAACTTCCAGTGCTGGTAACTTATTCTTAGCTATAAACTGTTCCTAGTAAACTGTCCACACGTCCGACACTGGACTACAGTTCTAACACCTTTCTTTGTCTATCCACGCTCGTTAAATATGCGAGTGTTTACATACCAGGATGAACTGCTGGCGATATATGTTGAACATATCTTGACATGATTAACTATCTGTTGTAGAATTCTTTCATTAGTCTTCTCTTCTCTGCACATTGCAGCAGTACCATAACTTGGTATCTGGTCGATATGGTTAGTCTAACGCTAACCTGTTTTCAGCTGACGAACATTTTAAGAGGGATCTCTGCTCTTCCCTCAGCTCACTTATTTCTCGTGCTCCGGTGACGTCAGAGCTAAGTCTTACTACTCATAAATTATTCTTACTTAGTCATATCTCAGTTATTTCCCTTTCCTATCACACACAGAAGAGGAAATCAATGGTGATGAAGATGACATAAAGATGGAAGAACTGAAGGCAGCACTGGAGAAAATCAAGATGGACAAAGCAGCAGGGCATGAAGGTATAACACCAGGAATGGTTAAGAACATGGGAGCATCAGGTGACCTATTACTCTTAAAGGTCCTACAGGCAGCGTGGTGCAAGAAGACCATACCAAAGGATTGGGAGATTGCCATCATAACACCAATTTTCAAAAAGGGTGACAATCGACAATGTGGAAACCAAAGAGGCATATCCCTTCTCAGTGTCCCTGGTAAAATCTACTCTAGAATCCTAGAGCAAAGACTCCGACGCCTAGCTGAGCCACAATTGGATGACGTCCAGTGCGGATTCCGAGAAAACCGAAGTGCTCAAGACCTAATCTTCGCACTCAGACAGCTGAGTGAAAAGGCCCTTGAGTATAAGAGTGAGATCCATCTTTATTTCATAGATCTGGAAAAGGCGTTTGACAGGGTCCCCTGGAGCAAGCTTTGGGACTTTTTGGCAAGGAAGAACATTCCAGCACCTCTGATTTATGCTATACAGAGCTTCTACAAGTCTTGCAGAAATTATGTGAGGACAGCAAACCATAAGTCAGAAGAGTTCAGGACCACCACTGGTGTAAGACAAGGCGATATCCTGTCACCTTATCTTTTCATACTCCTCATGGACGATGTTATCAAGGCATGTAAGGAGAGAACAAGAAAATATTCAGTGGGGTACTGGAAGATGAGACAGGTATGTATTTCAGAGCTGGCATTTGCTGATGATGTTGCCTGATTGCTAAATCAGAGGCACATCTCCAATCCAACCTGCAAGTCTGGAAGGAAGAGCTGGAGAAGAGAGGGGTGGTCAAAAGCAGCTCTAAAACAAAATCCATGGTGATATCACGAGAAGAAAGAAGACATCAGATTAATCTAGGAGAATAGGTCCTGGAGCAGGTCGACCACTTTAAATATCTCGGAGCTATTATAGACCGAAAGGGAAGCATCAAAGAAGAGTTGGCCACTCGAAAAGCAGCAGCTGGGAGACTTTTTCATGCCATAAATCGAAGATTCCTTAGCAAGAAAGAGGTTGGTAAGAAAACGAAGATGGCTGTATACCGCTCCACCTATGTTCCAGTCTTGACACATGGATGCGAGTCATGGGTAATGACTACAACCCACAAAAGCCAGATCCAAACCTCAGACAGAGGTATCTGAGGAAGGTGGTTGAAGTAACAAGAAGAGACATGGTCCGCAACCAGACGATACGGCAAGGCCTAAAATCCCACCCCCTGCAGACCCAAGTAGAACAGTCCCAACTAAGATGGTTTGGCCATGTCAGCAGAATGGGAGAAGATCGGCTACCACGACAAGCATGGGAAACAAAGAGACAGGGATCCAGACCCCCAGGACGACCCTGAGTCCGCTGGGAGGGCTACATTAGACAATCTTTGAAGGACCGAGGACTAGAAAAGGAACCAGGCCAGGAAGAAGACATCCGATAGGATAGTCTGGCGCTCTCTCTTCCAAACCTCTACACCTCACAGTAGAAGGGGAACGACTAAGTAAGTAAGAGATCACAACTGAAGTGCGACAGTGATGCCTCGTGCCGCCATGTATTTATTAATATTTGTAAATTGTGTTATGAAAATATCGATATCACTGGAATTGTATCAGTGAACCCTGTTTTCAGATCTTGATGATTTAGATTTAACCGAAGACCTAGCTATTCTGTCCCATAACTGTTATCAAATGCAAAACAAAATGAGAATAAACAGGAGAAATGATACAGAATATGAAAGTAATCGCAGGAAAGAAAGCAAGATTGCACTTGAAAAACACCCCTAAAAAATATGGCCTCATACATATATGTTGGCAGACATATATACAAAGTTGGAGGGACAGACAGTGGTAACAAAACCCTAACCACAAAAGGCTAGCGGAGCTTTCGTTACATTTGGAAACGTTTGGAGATCTAGAGAAATCAAGTCCAGCACTAACATCAGAATTTTCAAATAAATAAGAGACGTACTAGTAATGTCTGGTTCTGGAATATGGAGAGCATGAAGGAGAAGGTAACAGACTTGATAGAATGGAAGAATAAAGATAATATCTACAGGAAAATCTTCCAGACACCAGGCTGAATGCGCTGTCTCTCCTTGGGAATTAGTCCATTTAGATCGCAAGAAGTCCACTAGAAAACCTCTCTTAAAAAGAGAATTCTGGTGAAACTAAACAGGATATTCTCTAGGCGATAAATTATTTATCCGAAATCCTACAAAGGAATACGTATAGTACATATAGTTGGATAAAAGATTTGGTGCCCAGCCACATTAAAAAATATCCCGACCCAATAGTGTTTATTAATTATGGCTCTGCCCCCAGGGTGTAGATTTTAATTACTAAAACTTTACAACCCAATTAAATATTACAAGAAAAATAACAACAGACTCTGTTATGTAAATTATACAAAATTGAAAATAGATTCTGTCCTACTTGAAATGAAATTACAAAATGATGATAGATTATATGTTCAAAAATTTACAACTCTAAGCTTTGTTCACTAATCTATTAAAGGTTCTGAAAAATGTCAGAAAAAATTTAACATCATGTGGACTGATTAGCTATTCTGTAGTGGTTCTGCTGGCATTTTAAACTCATCTCAGATGCTGCTGAATTTATGTTGTCTTGTTGCCAGGGGGGTTCAATCTGTCCCAGCACTCCAGGTCCAGTATGGCAAGTTCTTTTTAGGGTTTCAGAGGATGGCAGGTTGCTTCCTCTGTCTTGACACAGGGCTCATCACCAACTGGGATGGAGTATGTCTGCCCTCGAGAACACTGCATATGGTTAGGTCTCCTGGTAGGACAACCTGGTAGGACTGGATTGACAAACAATTGAAGCTCTATTAGTAGTCTTGCCAGAGAAGTCATTTCCCATATCTGCTGGGCGCTAATCGTCCATCAGAAATCTAACGAACATTCATAGTTAACATCAGTAACAAGGTGCTATCTATTATCTATGAAATACTATAGCATAACTGACATTATAAGCATACAGGTGGATCTCAATCTATATCTGGCTTCCAGCTTGTCTACCGCAGTGATTTTCAACATATGGGCTGTTAGCTTCACCAGCTGTGAAGTTATGGGGCTGTTGTCATCAAAAGTTTGAGAACCACTGGTCTACCTTGTGCCCATAGAGCAATAAAAGCAATTTGGGGTCATTGATACAAATGGTTTGAGAACCACTGGATTATAGTCTCCCATGCTGCCGTAAAATATGTTGGGGTGTCCTTGCTGCCAACGCTTGAGAACCACTGAATTACATTTTTGCTACTTGAGCATTAAAGCTATTAAGTTGTGTTCCTGGCCTCAGCCTTGAGAACCATTGGGTCACAGTCAGTTAAATTATTCATTCATAATAATGGCAACAGTGCTGTAGTTCTATGTTTATGTTATAGGCATTCATATACTTTGATAATACCATCATAACACAGGATACATGCACATAAACACATTCAAACATAATAAGGATATTTTGAGAAATCAGTTCAGGATTAAAATACGACAAGGATAATCATGGCTGAAATCATACAGTAGAATTAGTAGAAAACATTCTGTATAAAACATGACAAGGGTAGTTCATAGATGAAACCTTCAGTATACATAATGCCGTTGTCTCCTGTACAAAATCAAGGACATTAATTGCTGTCACAGTGAAGATGAAAGTACATTTAGAACTTTGTCTAACTAAAAATACTGACATAATATGCTGCAGATAAACGTATGATTATTATTCATGTTATTCATATAACAATATAAATCTACTTACTGCGCTCAACTAATCACTGCTGTTAAAAACTGGACAGTTCCCCTCTGTTATTGCCTAACCAGGACCATCTTGTCCAGGCCGGTCTGCCGGCTAGCGAGAGAATGCCGCTTCGAGAGAATCGCGCCAAAATTTCCTGTTCTGTTTGGTGGCTTTAATTTGCCTACGTTAGGGGTGGTGGACCTAAACTATTGTTGACATTTCATTCCATCCCCAACCACACACACAAACTGGCCAGTACTTGGCATTTTGATCATCATCATCAGGTGCCATCTCCACAACGAAAGTTGGCTGTAATGGATGTCCAACGTCTTGTCTCTTGTCTTGGTGGTGCACTCTGATAGACTCTTTCCTGTCCATCTCTTGATAATATCTTCCCACTTATAGCGCAGTCTTCCCCTTGCACTTTTGCCTTCACCTCTCCCTTCTGTTATGGTCTTCTGCAAGGTGTTATGCCTTTTTATGTGACCAAAGTATTTTAGCTGCCGAACTTTGATCTCCCTCATTATTTCTCTTTTCATATCTAGATTTTCTAGGACCTCCTTATTTGTTTTCTTCTCTTTCCATGAGATACGCCCCATTCTTCTATATATCCACATTTCAAGAGCCTCAATTCTTTCCAAATGCTTATTCATCGTCCATGTTTCTGCACCATACAAAAATGCAGAATATATATAACACTTTATGATTCTCAGTTTTAATTTGTGAGATAACTGTTTAGATGTCAGTATATGTTTCATATAGTTGAATGTAGCTTTTGCCATTTCTATTCTCTTCTTGATTTCTGTTTCACATCTGCCATCTTCTGTTATTATATGACCAAGATATACGTAGCTCTTGACTTGTTCCAGGATTTTCCCATTTACGCTTATCTTTAATGTGGGTTTATCGTCTGTTTTACTAATTATCATAGTTTTTGTTTTCTCAATATTAATGTAAAGTCCATATTCATGACTTATACTGTTCACTTGCTTCACTAGTTCTTGTAACTCCTGTTCGCTTTCAGCTAACAACACGGTATCATCTGCATATCTAAGGTTGTTTATTGACCTTCCACTGATGTTCAGTCCTGGTATTTCCTGTATCTGTTTGAAAATTTTTTTGGTGTATAAATTAAATAGGCAGGGGGACAGCACACAACCTTGTCTGACACCTCTTTTTATGTCTATGTATGGTGAATAATTCCTTCCCGATCTTACTGTGGCAGTTTGCTCCCAATAAAGATTACTGAGTATTCTTGTATCTTTTCCATCAATACCTATGTCTTCGAAGCATTCAATTATTTTCTCATGATGGACTCTGTCAAAAGCCTTCTTATAGTCAATGAAGCACAAGTACATACTTTTTTGGACCTCTGTATATTTTTCTGCTAATATTCTTAGGCAAAATATTGCCTCTCTTGTTTCACTGTTCCGTCTAAAACCAAACTGTTCTTCTTGGATTTCGCTGTCTACTTTACTTTTTATTCTTTCCTGTATATGTGGTAAAGTGGGATGTTATAAATATTTATAGGGGACTTAGTGTACTGACTGAGATCAGCTGTGAAGGTATATATATATCTAATAAGAGTAGTGTATTATATATAACCTTACTTGCTGCCACATATGTATACCTCAGTCAGAATTATTCTGGAATAGTGTGATGACTACGTTATATGTCTAGGGTATGTGTAGGATGAAGTGTAAGTCATAACAACAACAGACAGATAAACAATTTAATTTATTCCACCACACTTGACAACACTGTGACACTCACATACATAAAACACTCTATGAGGATATCTTAAAGGAGTCACTGATAACTTTTCAAATAACAATATGTATTCAGTGCTGTCATGAATGAATATGTGTCCTGATTCAAATACAAATGGAACCAGGAATCACAATCAATTTTAATTACAAGTTATATGTACAGAATTTCTCAATATGAATCTTGTAGTGACATGTATTTTTAATAGTATCCTATGTGTGTCATTGGTGTAGTAGTAATATGAGGTAATACTGGTTTTGTTTTGTTCAAGCTCTGTTGGTATTTGTCATCATGACTTCAATAGTTTGTCTTTATTGGAACTAGTATTGGAGATGTTCTCAGTTCCTGATATTAAAACAATTAAATTCCCCTCTTGATTATATTTTACACTGTCATTTTAAGATGGGGGTACATAATGTTGAGCTCAGCTGGCCACATCAGCTTATCTTGCGTGATGGCGGCAGGAAAAGACTCCTCTGCTCGATTTCTCCCCTGGGCTCTGGAGACACCTCACTGATAGCTAACTGGACCAAGGAGTATGCTGTCCGACTCTGGATTCAGCAAAGCTCTGAACAGGTGCTGCTCAATAACGTTAAGACCACAGTCCCTGAAAACAAGAAGGATGTACCTTCTACTTCATAACTAATTGATACTCTAGTTCTACACTGAGCACAATACATCACAAACATTGAGTTCAGAGCGTTAGGCCAACTGTCAGCTTCATCTGAAATACTTTATACCAGTATTTCCCTCCCTAATGGTTACTACGCCTCTGCAATTCCAGCATTATTTCTTTCTAGTCAATCATCTAGGTGTCAGTGTACTGTTTGGCCATTCCATGCCGTTTTACTTTCCTCCGACACCTTCTGTTCAGGCTGGAGCATTATAGGCTTTACATCATGTTTGCTACTGAACTACACATATATACAGGCATAAATTAACAATTCACATTCAATTTTCATTAAAAGATACTGAATGTTTCAAGCTTACCACAATTCATGGAAATAAACACAGATACGTTGACTAGCAATGAATTCTGGCACAAATACTGGCACAAATTCCCATCTGCTTATGTTCCAGGCTTTTATTTAGCAAAAATATGAGCTGGCTTCAACGCACTGTTGCTTTATCAAGCTTATTTGAACTAGTGGTCTCGAACTAACGCTCCTAAGTGATTATATCAGCGAGTCTGGCCAATGGAGCCACGTTTCGACAAGTGTTTGAAAAAATTTTACCTTCCTACGTCTCCCCTAACAACCAAGGATAGCATTTATAGTCCGACTAATCGTGTTTAGCCTTACATATCATTCCAGCCAATCAGTTCAAATGTAACTTGTGGCCCATTTCCCGTACAATGGTGGTTTAAAAAATCTACCACTGAGCGATTCTGATTTTGGGTGTTGTCTGACAGCACCATCATTTTATTTTGGCTATAACTTGTTAATTCCTAGACTATTTGCATAACACTTAACATATTCTTTGTCATCAAGCCCTAAGGAACCCAAATATACAAATTTAAAAGAGCTAAGTGGCTGCGTTCAAAATATGCAATTTCTTCTACCTCCTGTTTCGAAGATGTGCTGTCTGGGTACTGTAATGTTTTCAAACGTAAACCCATCTAATGTTATCTTTTCTAATAAGCGTTTTCCAGGTTTTTTAAAACCTAACTCTGGGAAGGTTAGTGTTTTTATCACTGTCCGTCTGAAAAAAAGTTAGTGCATGTGGCCTTACACGCGTGATGGCAGCAATTGTGTATCGCGCGACGCGTGTTTAGTGTTGCACGTGTTCGGCTTTCTGCCTCTCCCTTCTCTCTATCCTGCTTTATCTGTCTTTTAGTTACGCTGTGTATGGGATGAATGAAATATTAAATTTAGGTCATTGTTCAGCTTGCGTATCTCAAGTTTAGTACACGTTTCATTGAAGAAAGCGGGTAATAATATAGTAGGCTTTTACTATCAACGTGAAAGCGTTACAATTTGCAGACGAAGCAGAAAACAAGGGGGATTTCGAGTACTGTCATTGTGACAGCACTGTTCTTTACCATTCTTCTTCCTTTCTTTATTATATGTAGTTATTAGGCTTTATATTTACCTGATAATTTATATATGTGGATTAGAATATTTCACGACAGTATGATTTTGAGCAGTATCTTAATTGCATGACTCATCAGGCTGATTGTTCTGAAGTCTGAACATTCTGTTGCATTTGGTTTTTTGGGCAATGTTATGAAAACTGATGTCTTCATGTCGTGTGGTATATATCCTGTATTGTATATATCATTGCATAGATCAGTGATTGTATCTATACCAAAGCTCTCCAGGGTTTCCATCATTTTAATTTTTATGTTATCCGTGCCTGCTGATTTTCCGTTTTGTATCATATATATGGCATTCTCTACTTCTGATATGAGAATGTTTGGGCCTTCATTAGAATCTGGTGATGGTTTTTTACCTCTGTTGTCCTCGAATAGTTCTTTTACGTATTCTGCCCATCTGTTTGATATGTCTTTCTCATCAAGTAATATTACACCATTTTTGTTCTTGATACAGCTTCCTCCTTGTGCAAACCGCGACCTATTTGACAATTTCTTTATTTCTTCATGCATATCTCTTGTCATGGGCTTTGCTTCCAAGTCTTCTATTTCCTTGCATTTTGTTTCTATCCACCGTTCTTTTGCTTGTCAACACATGGTACGTATGTCATTGTCTATTGTTTTATATTCTGGAGTGTTTTTTGCTTTCTTTCTTTCTGCTATTTTACTCAAGATGTCATCTGTCATCCAAATTTGATTTTTCTTAGGCTCCTTTTTAGGTAAATTTGCATTTGCTGATTGTATGCTTGTTTTTAAGCATTCCCATTTTGTGGTTACTTTTTTTCTTCTGGGTTTTCTCTCTATACTGTTCCATGCTTTCTGTCAGTAACTGTTGATATTTATTTTTGACGTCGATTAGATATATTTGTTTTATATCTGGTTGTTTCAGTGCTGATATTTCTATCTGGGGTTCCTCCTGTCTTCTGTTTCCTGCTCTTTTCAGCTTTATATTTACTTTGATGACGACTGGATTGTGATCTGAATTTATGTCCGCGCCAGGATGTGTCTTTGCACTTGTGACACTGTTCTTAAATCTATGTTTTATCATGATAGAGTCAATTTGATTTCTTGTTACATCTCCTGGGCTTTTCCATGTGTATAATTTCCTTGAGTGGTGTTCAAAAAAGGTGTTACATATGACCAGTTGGTTTTCTTCACAGAACTGGATAAGTCTGTCTCCTCTATCATTACTTGTCCATAATCCATACTGTCCTACTATTTTCTTGTATTTTCCTTTTCCTACTTTTGCATTCATATCACCCATTACTATCAACACATCTGTTGATTTGACTGGTTTAAGTGTGTGTTGTAGCTCTTCATAGTATTCTTCTATTTCTTCCTCGCTGTGATCTTTAGTTGGTGCATAAGTTTGTAAGATTGATATGTCTAATGGCTTTGCTCTCATCTTTAGTAACATCATTCTGTCGTTGTGTGTCCAGTATCCACATACGTATTTTTCTAACTCCTTCTTTATCAACATTCCTACCCCTCTTTCATGTTTTTCTCCTCCTGAGTGTATAAGCGTGTATTGGTCTCTTTTTATGTAGCCTGTATCCACTAGTCTTGCCTCTGCAACTCCCAGTATATCGAGTTTCATGTCTGTTGCCTCTAATATTAGATTGTCAAGCTTTCCTTCTCCGTTTAGAGTTCTAACATTCCATATTCCTATTTTTAGGCTCCTCCTACTAGTTTTTAGCTCGTCTTTCTCAGAATGCTCCCTTTCAACAGAATTTGAGGAACACTCGTCATTATGTACTTCCTTACTCATTAGATGAGTTGCCTCTTCCCTGTTAATTTGTGCAGTAGATTCTTCCCCAGTGGACAGAGAGTTCTCTACACATCGGTTCTTATCTTTGTTGTTGTGATCTCATTACATTCTGTAGGATGTACGTGGTAAGGCCCCAATCTCTTCCACGGTGGCTAGCCGTTGTCTTTTTCTATGTCCGACACGCCTCTAGTGCGCCCCACACTTTGCTGTTCCGTTTTTTGAGCCGTTGATCTTCTTAGATTCCTCCGCCTCACTCACCGTCTCAGTCTTTGTGTACTAGGGATGGACATTCCCTTGAGTAAGATTACTCCTACTCCATTCTGTAGTTTAGCCAGTCAGCCAAGACTGTTGCCCGGGATGTGGCCACCGCCGTACACAAGCGGTATTCGTGGAGCCATACATGAGTTAGTTAGGGATGTAGGATAAAGAGAGAGGGATAGTACCTCACGGTGAGAGACAGCCATGTCCTCTTTAGGATAGTCAGGATCCTATTTGGTTCTCCTCTCTTTATCTAACTCATGTATGGCATTTTGATACCAGGCAATAAAGGAGAGCTCCGTGCTGGTTGCTGAGGTGTCACATAACACTACGACTGCCTTACCAGTGTGCTAAAAGTGTAATTATTCCCAGGGGGAAACCTATGTTACTAAATCGCGGTCAAAAGTTCATGACGAGGAGTCGAAAGACTTTTCACCAGTAAAACATAGAACAAAGAAAAAGGAATTTCATTAAGAAAAAATGGGAGATCTGATTTTTTGGACGAGTGGTGGATTTTCTAGAGGAAAGAGAACTGGTATGATAAAAGATTGACAGAGAGAAAAGAAGGCTATTTTTACTTCGTCACAAACAGAATAGGACATTTTTAAGCAAATCTGTTGATAGCGTTACAATGCAGGCCTAATTTTGTAATCCCCAGGTTAAGAGAAGGAGAGCAAGACTGAAAAAAAGGATTGAGAAGAGAACTGGTGGCAGACATACAAGGGATAACGAAGAAATGATAAGACATTGAACGGATGGTGAGAAGTAAATGATGGCTTGGCGTGAATTTGAGGAAGGCTTCTGTTCTTTGGGTACCTGAAAGGTAATGGTGATAGGTGGAACAAGATATTTTGTCTTGTTGCAACACAATATCATCTAACATTAAATTCTGTCAAATCTTTTATCTCAGTGATCTGATGTCCAACGCAACAACCTATAGTATTATTATTAGCCCCTTGAACCCGCTGTCCCGCTATAGCGGTTTGTTCAGCTATTTCTACTCTCCGCTGTCCCGCTATAGCGATTTGTTCAGCTATTTCTACTCTCCGCAGTCCAGCTCGATTTACATCAAAGGATTTTCACGGGTACCTGAATTCCCATAATCCTGTTATAAAGCTACTCGACCGTCGGATAGTGTTTAGTACTTGGCTGGGGAAGTTAGATGGTAATGTCTGAAGAGATAAATAGTCATTTGCTTCAGTTTAGGGACAGTTTATGGAAAATACTGAGGGCTTATGGAATTCCAAGCTGCATAGTGTCAATCATAAAAAGCCTCTATGCCAACTTTACGTGTAGCGTTGGGCAGAGCAGCCTAACCTTTGAGGTGAAGACAGGAGTACGACAGGGATGCCCCTTATCAACCACTCTATTTTTAACAGTCATAGACCGGGTGATGCGCCAGACAACAGAGGGCATTCCAAGAGGAATAAGGTGGACTACATTTTCTACATTGGAAGATCTGGAATATGCAGATGACATTGCACTACTAGCACATTCACATCAACACATCCAGGAAAAAACGGATAGACTTAATAAGTTTAGCCAGCAGGTGGGCTTGAAATCCAATCTAAAGAAGTCAGAGGTCATGACGCTCAATGTGAGCAACCCTAAACTCATATCAGTAAGGAATCAGCAACTGGAACAGACAGACACCTTCACATGCCTAGGATGCAAAGTAACACCAGACGGCGGGGCAAGGAAAGACATCAACATCAGAATTAAGAAGGCAAGAACAGCCTTTTTTAGTCTAAACAACATCTGGAAGTCCTCTCGGTACAGCACAAGCACAAAATTAAGATTATATCAGAGCTGTGTGCTTTCTGTGCTTCTCTATGGTGCGGAATGCTGGAGAGTTATACAGAAGGAAATGTCGAAATTGTCCTCTTTTCACACAACATGCCTAAGAAAAATTCACCGAATCTTTTGGCCGAATACCATCACCAACCAAGATCTGCTCACTCGGAGCAAGCAAGAGGACATGCACACCATCATAGCTGGCAGACGCTGGAGCTGGGTTGGCCATGTCCTCAGAAGAGACCCCGATGCCATCACAAGAACAGCAATGCTATGGACTCCTGAAAGAAAACGAAAGAGAGGCCGACCAAAAACAACTTGGCGGAGGACTTTGGAGGCTGAGATGCAAAGAATGAACCAGAGTTGGTGCACTGTACGAAGGATGGCCACCGACCGAGCAAAGTGGAATCAATTTGTTGTTGCCCTACAGGACGCCACCAGGCGTAATGGCCACTGACTGCTTTGACGGTCGGCTGCTAAGGATCAAAGAAAGAAGAAGAATCATCAGTAGCAGTTTGTTCTTTCTTGACAGGAAAATGAGTGGAACGTACTCTGTGCGCTAGTTTAACGTACTCTGTGCGCTAGTGGAACGTACTCTGTGTGCTAGTACGAAGGATGGCCACCGACCGAGCAAAGTGGAATCAATTTGTTGTTGCCCTACAAGACGCCACTAGGCGTGATGGCCACTGACTGCTTTGACGGTCGGCGGCTAAGGATCAAAGAAGAAGAAGAAGAAGAAATGCTGTACAACACTAAGAATGGGAGTTCTGGAGTGAAATGGCTGACTTTACTATAATATTGTAACATGTCAAATCTTGTAAAGGACTAGGGAGGGAGGTCTGGAGTAATGTTATTGCCTTTACTATTCGTATAATGTTGTAATTTGTCAAATGTTGCTTATCAATAAGGTTGGGAATGGGGAATAAAATTATTGCCTTTACTATAATATTGTAACTCGTGAATTGTTGTATAGCACTAGAGAGAAAAGTCTGGAGTAAAATTGCTGCCTTTACTATATTGTAATTTGTCAAATGTTGTATATCACTCGGGATTGGAATTCTGAAGTGAAATTACTGTATTTCTTAGAACATTGTAATTTATTAAATTTTGTTTAGCACTTAGATGGAAAGTTCTGGAGTGAAACTGCTTGTGACGATACGGTTGTGCGATCTCACGTCCACTCCGGCAGTATCATTTTGTTCTTCATTTTTCTCTTTCTTCCATTCAATTCGCTTATTATTTGGCAATTTTATGCCCTTTCATTCATTATTTTACTCTCTATGCTGAATCTACTAGAGGAAAGTCTCTAACACGCCACCCCCCTACGGGGATATATATATATATATATATATATATATATATATATATATATATATATATATATATATATATATATATATATATCCAGCCTCGCAATGACATGTCATTGGGCCGAAGGGCTGAAAGCCCAAGTGCCGCTGGATAAGAAAAAAAAAAAAAAAAAAAAAATATATATATATCACCCGTGTGTTACCGGGGCCCGAAAGGGGAGCAAAGAATAGTAATACTGTACCCTAACAGGCATGTCGTAAAAAGCGACTAAGGAGGGTTGGGCGTGGGGCTGGTTACCCCCCCCCCCCCCCCATTCCGTAAAAAACTTTTTACCACAAAAACTTCAACAAACATGGACAAGTCAAATAAAGAATGAAGACTTGGCATGTGTTTGTTGAAGGCCTATGCACCTTGGGGAGCTAAAGGGTATTGATTGTTTGATTTATATATATATATATATATATATATATATATATATATATATATATATATATATATATATATATATATATATATATATGTGTGTGTAGACAACAACCATAAAAAGCCTCTATGCCAACTTTACGTGTAGTGTTGGGCAGAGCAACCTAACCTTCGAGGTGAAGACAGGAGTACGACAGGGATGTCCCTTATCAACCACTCTTTTTTTAACAGTCATAGACTGGGTGATGCGCCAGACAACAGAGGGCAGTCCAAGAGGAATAAGATGGACTACATTTTCTACATTGGAAGATCTGGAATATGCAGATGACATTGCACTGCTGGTACATTCACAGCAACACATCCAGGAAAAAACGGATAGACTTAATAAATTTAGCCAGCAGGTGGGCTTGAACATCAATTTAAAGAAGTCTGAGGTCATGACGCTCAATGTGAGCAACCCTGAGCCCATATCAGTAAGGAATCAGCAATTGGTACAGACAGATACCTTCACATACCTAGGAAGCATAGTAACACCAGACGGTGGGGCAGGCAAAGACATCAACATCAGAATGAATAAGGCAAGAACAGCATTCTTTAGCCTAAATAACATCTGGAAGTCCTCCCAATACAGCAAAAGCACAAAATTAAGATTATACCAGAGCTGCGTGCTTTCTGTGCTTCTCTATGGTGTGGAATGCTGGAGAGTCACAGAGAAGGAAATGTCAAAATTGTCCTCTTTTCACACAACATGCCTAAGAAAAATTCACCGCATTTTTTGGCCGAATACCATCACCAACCAAGATCTGCTTACTCGTAGCAAGCAAGAGGACATGCACACCATCATAGCTGGCAGACGCTGGAGCTGGGTTGGTCATGTCCTCAGAAGAGACCCCGATGCCATCACAAGAACAGCTATGCTTTGGACCCCCCGAAGGAAAGCGAAAGAGAGGCCGACCAAAAACAACTTGGCGGAGGACTGTGGAGGCTGAGATGCAAAGAATGAACCAGAGTTGGGCACTGTACGAAGGATGGCCACCGACCGTGCAAAGTGGAATCAATTTGTTGTTGCCCTACAAGACGCCACTAGGCGTGATGGCCACTGACTGCTTTGACGGTCGGTGGTTAAGGATCGAAGAAGATATGTAGACATATATTTACCTCTAAACAGAGCTATACCATTATAAGAGGAATTCGCTGAATTAACTCAGCTGGAGGCTTGAACGGGCTAAAAACCATTGCTTAAATCCTTCACAAAAGGCGACGGACAGATATAAGTTAACCATTGCTCAGCGCTATGCCGCATGGTTCTTGACTTCTGAATTATCTTGTGAGGCATCCTTCCAGAAAGAAGCGTCATTACGCTTCTATCTACATCTCTGCCAAGAGTAAACTTGTGCGAAGGTTAACACCTTTGACGACCCAGTTTAGATACTCTTCGGTTTTGGCCATTGTTGGACCACTACTGCAAAGCAGGGGAGGCAAGCCGTGACACTGCTGCCAATCTCAGAATACTGAAACTTGTCAAAATTGGCATTGCGGAGGGAGGTTGTGCAATGAAATGAATATTTATTCTAGTAAGCGGAGTACATGGTGGTATTGATGACGAATATAAAACTGATACAATTTTGTATTATCTGTGTAGGCCGGGATCTCCGAGGAGACAAAAATAAAGAATATGTTTACTTCTCCCGTTCATGACGTAAGAGACGAGTAATATGAGGTTTATGTATGAGGAAGTAATATAGACAAAGTTGGAGGGACAGACAGTGGTATCAAAATAAGAATACAAAAAGCAAGAGGAGCTTTCATTGCATTGGGAAACATATGGAGAACAAGAGAAATCAAGTCCAACACGAAAATAAGAATCTTCAACTCAAATGTGAAGTCAGTCCTATTGTATGGCTCTGAGACATGGAGAGCAACAAAAACAACAACCAAAACGCTACAGACTTTTATAAACGGGTGCTTGCGTAGAATAGAAGGCCTGAAATGGTATGACAAAGTCACAAATGTGGAATTGATGACAAGAACCAGACAAGTGCCAGTGGAACAAGAGTTGAGAAGAAGACGCTGGCGATAGATAAGACACACATTGAGGAAACCTGTTGATAGCATTACAAGGCAGTCCTTGATCTGGAATCTACAAGGAACGAGAGGCAGAGGTAGACCAAAAAACACATGGAGAAGAGAACTGGAAACAGAGGTGAAAATGTTGAGGAAAACATGGAAAGAACTTGAGCGGATGGCATAGGACAGGAAGACTTGGCATGTGTTTGTTGAAGGTCTATGCTCCTTGGGGAGCTAAAGGGTATTGATTGATTGATTGAACGAGGCCAATGCGCAAAGGAAACTTTTTTCACAAGTTAGAAAGAAGCAATCCACTTTTTTTGGGAGCATGTTATGAGAAGAGGAAAGCAGGAATATATCGTAACAACAGGTAAGATTGAAGGAAACAGAGATAGGGGAAGACAAAGAGAGCAAATACTCGACAGTTTGACATCGTGGTATGGAAGAAGACAACAACAAAGTTGATAAGTTGTCCTGGGGACATGAAGTTGTGGAGAGACATAATCTCCTACGCCACTAGGCATGGTACTTGAAGAAGAAGATCCTGGAGATTCTAAAGTTAGGACTGCCTTGTGTTGCTATCAACAGGTTTCCCCAGTGTTATTCCTACTCAAAGCAAAAGCAGATTTTGCTTTTAACACTATTGCATCATGGCAGAGTTGTCTTCAAGTCTGTCCTAACGATACTCAAGTCGGGAAGTCTCTTAGTATAAGTCGAGTCGCAAGTCCTTAACACTAGTTTTCAAGTAGAGTCCCGAGTCAAGTTCATTTGGATCTAAAACTGTTTATAGCTAGGATCGTATTGTATCCAACGATCACATCGATCACTATAAATAATAATGTCTAGTTTTAATATTATACTATCTTATTTATTGGCTGTTTTTATTCGGCCAAAGTTATTTTCCAGTGTCACATTTATAAATATATAGTATCTTCTCAACCACATTCCCCCTGCCCCCCAGCCTGCAACTTTATGGATAGAATACTTTACTTGATACGCAATAAATCTCGTTATTTAATGACCTATGGTTATTGTTTCTGACAATATTATTTTTGACTGACGCAAGGAAAAATCCATCCCCCCCCCCTCCCCCCAGGTCCTGAGTGTTATGTTTCCATAGCTAGGCTATTGTTATTTCATTCCGGATACCAAAAGAGTCCACGGTGTGGTTTTCTCTTTTATTCTTTGAAAACCGCGAACATTTTCATAAACGGTGGAATATTTACAAGTCACTATTCTGCTAACTGTGCTCAAGGTGGTGGCCACAATAGCATTATACAAATTTTGGGAAAATCCGTGGAAATAAAATGAAAGTCTCCCCGTTCTGCTTTTGTGAGATTACGGGCCAGTCTTCACATATTGATCTCAAAAATTGTGTTCCCCCATGAGAACAATAAATATCGACTTTAGAGATATTTGAAAATGTACTGGTCACAAGTTTAGAAATTGCCGCATGTGGTTCACGGGCATCTCCTATGTGACAAAGAGAGAATGTGATTACTGCTTCCTCAAGTACGTCGTATTTGTCAGGTTGTGAAAATGTCAAACAAATTGCCACAGATGCTAAATAAATATTAGACAAACATAAAGGTATGTTTTCAGGCACTCGTAAGAAATAAAGAAGTAGAACACTAGACAACAGAAAAACAACAGACGTGAGTGGCTTACCCAGGACTCGAACCCAAGACCTTCCGTGCGACAACCCCGCCTAGCTATGCAAGCGAATCATACTATCCTCCCTTCCATCTAGGCATCACCAAAAAAATGATGCTTCGATGACTGGTATTCATATGCAAACGTGATGGCCACATTATTGTAATAGTAGACACGCCTATGCCTAATCAATTCACAGAATCTGTGCATGAAGTGGTAAAATTTATTTTCTCGATACACAATAATTAGTATGCCGACAAAGATCAAAGGATTTCATCCGTTTATGGGAACTGGACAAGATGCACAGATATAAAGTATATATTTGTTGGGTCTAACCCAATATAACACCGTATGCAAAAAATGGCATTAATACGTTCGACGGTTAATCAGATAATTACATTTGTTTGAGGGCAAAGCTAGTGAAGCGTGCTATAGACACAGTATTAAGGTCTTTGTCTTGTGTCGACTGACCTATACTGTATAATAGGGGAACAACAGAAGTGATTGCGTCATTAATAGGCTGGACTGCCCATTGTAAACTTCCGGTGTTATGTCTTGCAGTTCGCACTAATGACCAGTCATCGAAGCATCATTTTTTTGGTGATGCCTAGATGGAAGGGAGGATAGTATGATTCGCTTGCATAGCTAGGCGGGGTTGTCGCACGGAAGGTCTTGGGTTCGAGTCCTGGGTAAGCCACTCACGTCTGTTGTTTTTCTGTTGTCTAGTGTTCTACTTCTTTATTTCTTACGAGTGCCTGAAAACATACCTTTATGTTTGTCTAATATTTATTTAGCATCTGTGGCAATTTGTTTGACATTTTCACAACCTGACAAATACGACGTACTTGAGGAAGCAGTAATCACATTCTCTCTTTGTCACATAGGAGATGCCCGTGAACCACATGCGGCAATTTCTAAACTTGTGACCAGTACATTTTCAAATATCTCTAAAGTCGATATTTATTGTTCTCATGGGGGAACACAATTTTTGAGATCAATATGTGAAGACTGGCCCGTAATCTCACAAAAGCAGAACGGGGAGACTTTCATTTTATTTCCACGGATTTTCCCAAAATTTGTATAATGCTATTGTGGCCACCACCTTGAGCACAGTTAGCAGAATAGTGACTTGTAAATATTCCACCGTTTATGAAAATGTTCGCGGTTTTCAAAGAATAAAAGAGAAAACCACACCGTGGACTCTTTTGGTATCCGGAATGAAATAACAATAGCCTAGCTATGGAAACATAACACTCAGGACCTGGGGGGAAGGGGGGGGGGGGGGGGGAAGGGATTTTTCCTTGCGTCAGTCAAAAATAATATTGTCAGAAACAATAACCATAGGTCATTAAATAACGAGATTTATTGCGTATCAAGTAAAGTATTCTATCCATAAAGTTGCAGGCTGGGGGGCAGGGGGAATGTGGTTGAGAAGATACTATATATTTATAAATGTGACACTGGAAAATAACTTTGGCCGAATAAAAACAGCCAATAAATAAGATAGTATAATATTAAAACTAGACATTATTATTTATAGTGATCGATGTGATCGTTGGATACAATACGATCCTAGCTATAAACAGTTTTAGATCCAAATGAACTTGACTCGGGACTCTACTTGAAAACTAGTGTTAAGGACTTGCGACTCGACTTATACTAAGAGACTTCCCGACTTGAGTATCGTTAGGACAGACTTGAAGACAACTCTGCCATGATGCAATAGTGTTAAAAGCAAAATCTGCTTTTGCTTTGAGTAGGAATAACACTGGGGAAACCTGTTGATAGCAACACAAGGCAGTCCTAACTTTAGAATCTCCAGGATCTTCTTCTTCAAGTACCATGCCTAGTGGCGTAGGAGATTATGTCTCTCCACAACTTCATGTCCCCAGGACAACTTATCAACTTTGTTGTTGTCTTCTTCCATACCACGATGTCAAACTGTCGAGTATTTGCTCTCTTTGTCTTCCCCTATCTCTGTGTCCTTCAATCTAACCTGTTGATACGATATATTCCTGCTTTCCTCTTCTCATAACATGCTCCAAAAAAAAGTGGATTGCTTCTTTCTAACTTGTTAAAAAAGTTTCCTTTGCGCATTGGCCTCGTTCAATCAATCAATCAATACCCTTTAGCTCCCCAAGGAGCATAGACCTTCAACAAACACATGCCAAGTCTTCCTGTCCTGTGCCATCCGCTCAAGTTCTTTCCATGTTTTCCTCAACATTTTCACCTCTGTATCCAGTTCTCTTCTCCATGTGTTTTTGGTCTACCTCTGCCTCTCTTTCCTTGTAGATTCCAGAACAAGGACTGCCTTGTAATGCTATCATAGGTTTCCTCAATGTGTGTCTTATCCATCGCCAGCGTCTTCTTCTCAACTCTTGTTCCACTGGCACTTGTCTGGTTCTTGTCATCAATTCCACATTTGTGACTTTGTCATACCATTTCAGTCCTTCTATTCTGCGCAAGCACCCGTTTATAAAAGTCTGTAGCGTTTTGGTTGTTGTTTTTGTTGTTCTCTATGTCTCAGAGCCATACAATAGGACTGACTTGACATTTGAGTTGGAGATTTTTTAATTTTCGTGTTGGACTTGATTTCTCTTGTTCTCCATATGTTTCCCAATGCAATGAAAGCTCCTCTTGCTTTTTGTATTCTTATTTTGATATCATTGTCTGTCCCTCCAACTTTGTCTATATTACTTCCAAGATAAGTGTACGATTCTACATCTGTTAGTGGTGTTTCTTCAAGTTCAACCTTGTTATCATTTCTTGCATTTATTCTCATAATCTTTGTCTTTTCCCGGTGTATTTTCCCGTGACCTCCCATCGAGAATTTTCATTCTCCCCTGCATCTGACTATGGCCATGGGACAGAAGAGCCAAGTCATCTGACTATGGCCATGGGTCAGAAGAGCCAAGTCATCTGACTATGGCCATGGGACATAAGAGCCAAGTCATCTGACTATGGCCATGGGACAGAAGAGCCAAGTCATCTGATTATGGCCATGGGACAGAAGAGCCAAGTCATCTGACTATGGCCATGGGACAGAAGAGCCAAGTCATCTACAAAATCCAGATCATCAAGCTGTTTAGTCAGATTCCACTGGATTCCATTTCTGTTGTGTGACGCCGATGTTTTCATAACACAATTTATTGCTAGTAAGAAAAGAAATGGAGATAAGAGGCATCCCTGTCTCACTCCCGTTCTAATCCTAAACGGTTCTGTAAGTTGTCCTTCATGAAGAACTCTGCATGTCATGTCTTCATAGGTCTTCTTTATTAAGTTAATGATCTTCATGGGAACTCCATAATTCCTCATCAATTTCCAAAGCGACTCTCTGTCCACACTGTCAAATGCCTCTTTACAGTCCATGAATCCGATGCACAGCGGTGAACCCCACTCCAGACCTCGTTCAACTACCACTCTCAATGTGGCCATCTGGTCTGCACAGGATCTATTCCGTCGAAAACCCGCCTGCTCATCCCTCAGCCGCCCGTCCATGGACTCTTTTAATCTCTCCAGGATGATTCTGTTTAATACTTTTGCTGGCACTGATAGTAACATTATTCCTCTATAATTTGTGCACTCTTGCAAATTTCCCTTCCCAGGCAACCCGACCAGATAACCCCCCTTCCACCCCGCAGGCACTTCCTCTCTCTCCCAGACCCAGCCAAGTAGCCTGTACAATATCTCTGCAGAGGTATCAATATCTGCCCCGATGGCCCCGGCTGGAATGCAGCCTGGACCAGCTGCCCTTCCATCCCTCAGAAGCTTTAAGGCTTTCTTTATTTCTTCTCTACTTGGTCGCTCACAGCTGATTTGTAGCTCCTCTTCTGCTGGCTGGATGTCTGGGGGACCAGCTGGAGATGGTCTATTGAGAAGTTCCTCAAAATTCTCTGTCCATCTCTTCATCTGCCCCGTATATCACCAAGCAACCCTCCATTCCCATCTCCTACGAGGCCATCCGCTTGCCCATATTTCCCTGTTAGCTTCTTTGTGTTGTTGTACAGGTCCCTCATATTTCTTTTCGCTGCAGCTTCCTCTGCTTCTGTTACGTGCAGTCTTTGATATCTTACAATATAATACATTTGTATGCTTGTTATGTTCGCAAATATTTTGTAAACAAAATAGATACTTTTTAGTGCTTAAGGAAAAGTCATTATTGGGTTACTTCCCTTGAAAGGAGTGTCGTCACTTTCGTTCGAACTCCGCGGATGAATCCAGTTTTACTGCGATTTATTCTTTGTTTGGGTAGAAATAGGTTGTTCTTGCTTCAGTGTATCTATGGCCTGAATTTATGTGTATTGTTTGTCTGGGTAGGACGAGTCTGTCTTATATCTGAATATCTTTAGTTCAGCAGCAGCAGTAGCTTCTAATCTTTTCTCTTCAGCTTCTCTTTGCAATTTTTTTTCTTCAGCTAGAGCTTTTCTTTCCTCTGCAGCAGCAGTTTTTCTTTCTTCTGCAGCTAATGCTTTGTCATATTGAGCAATTGCAAATTGTTCTAATTCCATACCAGTCTTATCAAGGGATTTCCCTTGTGCAATGAAGTATTCTAATGTAGGCATGATGTCTAACAATAATACTAATCACTTGAAACAATAATAATACCACAAGTTCTTAATGACTTGATTAATCAGCACACTATCCCAATATCTGTGGGTCACAAGCCTTAATAAGGTCTTGTATAACAGTAATAATAATCAAGTACTGGTTTATACCATAATCCAAGTGCAGTGCACACGCAATAGTGTCTTATGAAATATACCTATATAAAACATATGTCAACCAACAGAATACATAAAGTACAAATAGGACTGACAATACGAAAACGTTTGCAGAAATCAAATAAATCAAATAGGGAAATCAATGAAAATAATCACTGAATCTGCAAAGGAATAACAACACAAATGACGTCACAGTATATGAATATAAATTGTGAATGGAACTGAAAGATAGAAAAGGGTAGACCAACAAATTACAAACAAATCAAAACAAAACTAAAGAACAAAGAAATATTACAAAAATAACAATAATTACAGTCTTCACAGCTAACACAAATAGCAACTAGTTGTTGCAAGCAAATTTCCAATTAAGGAAATTGCACCTAAAGAAAACGCCCACAACGGACCCTCTATCACGTGGGATATTCTGTTGTGAGGACACCGCCCAACCTAAACACAACCCGCTGACATATAAACTAATATACTATACAAACAAATAACATGTAAACATAAATATATAAATTATGTGTATGATAGTATGTGTTGCAAAATAGGCTCAGTTTTACAGTAATGGCAAAGTTATTCTCATGAATATTGTTTATAAACTGACGTGCTTTTGTCAGTAAACTCAGATGATATATGTATATGGGCAATACTGAGTACTTGTCGACTGACAGTCCATTATGCTATTATTCTACATGAGTGCCCATGTATCATTGCAAGACCATTTATCCACTGTACCATGATGTATTATGCCAACCTGTGATTTGTCACTATCCGTGCTGTCGAGTGTGTACGTCCAATTAAACTGTAGCAAAGGTACACAGTCGTTGGTGTCGATGACTTCCAGCCATACATGAGTGTAAGAAAAAGACCATTTGTCAACACCACGAACTCTTCTTATCATTCGCATATTATACTCTCAATCTATGTCTACACACCACTGCGTAGGTCAAGTTGACATCCCATACTCATGTTACGTGCAGTCTTTGATATCTTACAATATAATACATTTGTATGCTTGTTATGTTCGCAAATATTTTGTAAACAAAATAGATACTTTTTAGTGCTTAAGGAAAAGTCATTATTGGGTTACTTCCCTTGAAAGGAGTGTCGTCACTTTCGTTCGAACTCCGCGGATGAATCCAGTTTTACTGCGATTTATTCTTTGTTTGGGTAGAAATAGGTTGTTCTTGCTTCAGTGTATCTATGGCCTGAATTTATGTGTATTGTTTGTCTGGGTAGGACGAGTCTGTCTTATATCTGAATATCTTTGCATGTCTAAGTCGAACTATATGGTCTTTTGGCTGGAAAGGTCAAAGGGCTGTTCGGCGGATGTGTCGCTAGAGAGGTGTGATTTGGCTTCGCCCTGATGATGGGGCTGTGTTTTTCTGTATCGGCTTGTCGCCGGGAAAAGTGATCTCAAGATTGTTGGGGAAAGTGATAGACGTTTAGACCTATCCTGTATGCTTTACCCCAGTGTTTATTCTTATTGCCAAGGAATGGCAGAATCAGTTATTTCTGATACCAAGGTAAAACAAACGCACTTCTTATGAACTCTTACGAAGCCATCGTTTTTTCAATAAGGGAAGATTTAACTATATGAAGATGACATTCATTCATAGCAGCACCATATTGTAAAGTGAAGTCAATTGTCTCATGATAGAATCTACAAAGTAATGAGAACATTTAATGTATGATTAACTTTGATACAGATTCCTAGTTGTATCCAAACGTGAGTTACAGCTCACGAGAGAAGCCATCTTGTATTCACATATTTAAGGACTATCAGGAAGAGAAAGGGATGCCCCGTATTATCGCTTGATGAGTCCAGAGATCACTGCTACACATGAGAACCCATTACTAGCGGTTCAATATGATTATATGAAAAAAATATGTGCTGAACATTATTTAAAGGAATCTTCGCTAGACGAGGTTAGGTCTAGAAGCCATCTTGAATGTTGTTTATAATCTGACGTGCTTTGTCAGTAAACTCAGATGATATATATATATATGGGCAGTACTGAGTGGCTGTCTACTGACAGTCCATTATGCTATTATTCTACATGAGTGCCCATGTATCATTGCAAGACCATTTATCCACTGTACCATGATGTATTATGCCAACCTGTGATTTGTCACTATCCGTGCTGTCGAGTGTGTACGTCCAATTAAACTGTAGCAAAGGTACACAGTCGTTGGTGTCGATGACTTCCAGCCATACATGAGTGTGAGAAAAAGACCATTTGTCAACACCAAGAACTCTTCTTATCATTCGCATATTATACTCTCAATCTATGTCTACACACCACTGCGTAGGTCAAGTTGACATCCCATACTCAAACCACGAGTTACACAACAACACAGCATTTAACTCTGGTGATGTTCTAGTGAGCTTATATTTATCAACTGATGAAAAAAAGAGTTTATCAGCTTCCCTTGCCAACTCTTCAATATACTTCCTCTAGTCTCTTTTGATGTATTTTCTTACTTATTTGTTTGCTTCTATGTACACTTCATGAGCCTTGGCTTTGCAGCTTCTGGTTTTGCTTCTGTTTAAATCTGCTTTCTTGTTTTTCCTGATCTTACTAATGGTTTCTGTTGTTATCCATGCTTTGTGCTGATGTTCTCTTTTTCTCAGTACTTCTTCACGTGTCTCTTTCCATATATTATTTACTTGTTGCCAGTGGTCTTCCGTATCTGTTTCATCTTCTAGCTGTTGGAGTACTTGGTATTTGTTGGATACTGTGATAGAAAACATTTCTCTTATTTCCTGATTTCTTAGATATCCCACATTATACTGTTGTCTATAGCTATATGCTGTAAATTTCTTGAGTTTTAATTTTGTTTTGGCCAACATAAGATACCACATCTGCTCCTCTACATACTTTTACATCATGCAATGATGACCTAAACTTCTTACTTCTGGATATGTGATCAGTCTGATTCTCAGTTCTGTGGTATGATGATATCCGTGTTGCCTTGTATTTTCTTTTATGTGGAAATATGCTTCCTCCTATAGCTAGTTGATTTGAGGCACAGAAGTAAGTTAATAGTTCCCTATTCTCATTCATCGTATCCAATCCTTGCCTTCCCGTGATTTCTTCAAAGCCGGTGTTGTCTGTTCCTATTTTTGCATTTAGGTGATATCCTTTCTTTTCTTTTTATCCAAGACATTTTGTAGTCTGGCGAAAAATTCTTCTTTTACAGAATCTTTTTTATCGTTTGTTGGTGCATAACACTGGATGACGTTTATATTTATTTTCTTTTTGGTTGTTTTAAACATTGCTGTTTTAATTAGTGGTCCCCTTGCTTCCCATTCTATAAGTGCCATATGTGCATCCCTAGACAGCATTAGAGCCACCCCTTCACAGTGGTGGGCACTTTCCTCCTCATGTCCTGAGGACAACACCATTTCTCCTGTGATCAATTTCTTCCTCTCTATGCTCTTTCACTGTGTCCCGCAGAGACCCAGGATATTCATCCTATAATTTCTCATTTCTGCTGCTACCTGTGCAATTTTCCCTTGTTCATATAGAGTACAAACATTCCAGGTGCCAATCCTTGAGATTTTCCTAGACGAAAAAAAGTTAGTCGGCAACCCAGAATCCTTTCGGCTTTCTCTGTGTTGCTTCATGCGCCTCCTTTTCAGAGGACTTTCTTCTGTCTTGGGCGGTTGTATTTGGCTCGTCCTTGGTTTTCTGAGGTTTTTTGGTAAAACGTTTTTTACGGGATTGGGTAACCAGCCCCATGCCGAAAGCCTCCTTAGTCGCTTTTTACGACATGCATGGTAGGGTACAGAGTTACTATTCTTTGTTCCCCTTTCGGGCCCCGGTAATACACGGGTGATTGGCCTCTTTCAGCATATCCTAATTACACTTTTTGGCTATCCATGCTTTTTTGTAACATTCTTCAGCAAAACCACATCTCTGTGGCCTCTAGTGCCTCCCGACTTGTTTACTTATTGTCTATGATTCACTCCCATGTGTTAGGATTGGTTCTATATAACAATGAAGAAGTCTCTTTCTTAATTCCATTGAATAAGAATTGTTGCAAAAATACTATTCATTTTATAGAATGCTGTTTTTTGCCTGAGCTGTTCTGCTCTTCACTTCTGAGATGCATCTTCCATCCGCTGTTATTAATTTGCCCATGTAGTTGAATTTATTGACCTGTTTTAAAACTGTTCCATTTACTTTGATAGTGCATTCTGGGGAAGCCCTTTTCTTTGAGACGACCATTACTTCATACTTTGTACTATTAAGGCTGCGGCCTTTATTTCACTTTCTGTCACTATTGTATCAACCATGTTCCGCAGCTCCTTTTCACTTTTTACTAGTTAAGACTGTATCATTAGCGTACCTCAAATTGTTTATATTATATCCGCGAAATGATATTCATGATAAGTCCTGCAGTGATCTCATTATATTTTCACTGTACAGATGAACAGATCCGGTGACAGCACACATCTCTGCCTGACACCCTTTTTTTACTTACTGAAACGTTCCTATTTGGCTGCTAATTCTTACAGCTGCTGTTTGTTGCCAGTATATGTTCCTTATTATCCTTAAGTCCTTTCCATCAATGTTGATGCATTGTAACATTTTGATAATTTCCTCATGTTTGTCTAATGCCTTAGTGTAATCTATGAAGCACAAGTACAGATCTGTCTTGACGTGTTCTTAACCTTCAGAGTCAGAGGCAAGTAGAGACTGAAAAACGCATAGGAAAGAGAAAAAATAACAGCATAAATCAGACATGGAACAACCATGAAAGGATGGTACAGTACAGTATGGCTTTTCTTGCATTTGTTAAAGTCTTGGGAGCTATATAGTAATAAAGGAATTTTTAAAAAGCAGTCAATGAAACGAACATATTTCAATGGAACGTAGAAAGACGTTTAGTGTTTCAAACAGCCAGTCTTGTCGAATGGCAATCTCATTATGCAAAACGACATGCTAGAGAAACAACAGCTGCAAAAGTAAATGAAAGTTTGGTGCAGGCTTCCTGTTAGTGGACTAGTTGTAGTGGTGGCTCCATAAGGACAGACAACGGGAAAATGATAATGTTGATGATGATGACAATTCTGTTTATAATCAATCTTGTATTGATCTTCCTCAGGTGTCACTGGACAAACGGAGATGATTGAACAAATGACTACTTAACAACCAACCTGGTACCATGTCCAGAAACGTGGAAGGAAAGTTGTCAGGAACAAGCGTTAAAAATGTAATGTTTTACTAATGACGATACAAGACCCCATCAACGTGGACAATTTAAGTATCAACCATGAATACTGAAGCCTTTGATGACACTACCCTTGCATACGCTATGACAAATCTCACTTGGTCATCTGCCACACTTGATAGCCAAAATCCACTTGACCAGAGCATGTCATGTGCCCAGAACGTCTCGGAACAATACAAAGACTTCTACTTGACCGCTCAGTACGTTACTGGACTCGTCGTCTACCCTATCTCCTGTATCATCGGGATCACCAGCAACATTCTGGCATTGGTTGTATTCAAACATCGGGACATGCGCACTTCAACGAATGTGTACCTCACATTTCTAGCTGTTTCCGACACGATCAAGTTAGTTAACGACGTCATGTATTTTATAATAGTAGCCATCTCACTTTACGACAGTCTCATCTCAGAAACTATGATGAGCAGGTTATATCCGGTTGCCCACTACATTTTCAATATGTCTGTCTGTGTGACATCCTGGCTGACTGTCAGCGTGGCCGTGGAGAGATTTATCTCCGTCTGCTACGCCTCCAGAGCGCGGGAACTCTGCACGATTCCACGGGCGAGATACATTTGTACGTTCGTCTTTATATTTATGAGTGTCCTGGCTGTACCGTCTGCTCTCAGATATGAAATGCTGACAGTTCTGGATGAGAGGCTCAATACGACATGCGTCCTCATCGTTCCGACAGAACTTGGCAACAACATCGCGTTCATGGTTCCCTACTCCTGGATACTTAACTCCTCCAGAGGAATTATTCCCGTATTTATCCTCATTTTTCTCAATTTCAGAATCATAAACGAGCTCCGAAAAGAACGTGTCAAAGGAAAAAAATTCTCGGCGCGAAATAGGATTACTCTAATGCTCATTGTGATTGTCTTTATGTTTCTCGTCTGCATAACTCCTGATGCCATCATGTCCACATTTTTCGGAAAAGGTTACGTGGAAGAGAACTATCTTGTGAAGGGTGTTCGAGAAATCACCGACACGTTATTAGCTGTCAACTCGGCGTCCACATTCTTTCTTTACTTCGCCATGGGCATTGTCTTCAGAAGGACATTTTTGAAAATCTTCTGCAAGTTCAAGCAACAACATCAGCTAAAACACAATATTCTTCAGACAGTTGTCCTTCAAGAAACCTGAAACATTCAGTCGTGTGAGCCGTGAAGTCTGTGTATGACCAACTTGCGACCAGAAATGTTCGTAAAATTATTTGTTCCATTGAACAGCTGACCAGTGTATTTCCCTGGCAGTTTTTACATTGCACAAAAGCACAAAAAACAGACGCCAGTTTATTTTTTCCTCCTACAGGCGACATCTCAGAACAACAGTTATCAGATAATTCATTCATTCATAACCCTCCACTCCCAAAGGAGCATAGGCCTTCAACAAACACATGCCAAGTCCTCCTGTCACGTGCCATCATCTCAAGTTCTTTCCACGTTCTCCTTATCATTTTCATCTCTGTTTCCAGCTCTCTTCTCCATGTGCTTCTTGGTCTACCTCTGCCTCTCTTGCCCTGGGGGTTCCAGAACAAGGACTGTCTTGTAATGCTATCAACAGGTTTCCTCAGTGTGTGTCCTATCCATTGCCATCGTCTTCTTCTCATCTCTTGTTCCACTGGCACTTGTCTAGGTCTTATCATCAGTTCCACGTTGGTAACCTTGTCATACCATTTTAATCCCTCTATTCTACGCAAGCACCCGTTTATGAAAGTCTGTAGCTTTTTGGTTGTTGTCTTTGTTGTTCTCCATGTCTCAGAGCCATACAATAGGACTGACTTCACATTTGAGTTGAAGATTCTTATTTTTATTCATCAGATAATAGGAGCAATAAACTCGCCAAAGATGAGGGGAAATAATTGTGTTGTGTTCTGTCTGATGCATGTCCTAATGACGTCACTAGTTCTCATGTGGTCATCTCATTTCTGCCCATTCGATGTCAACTTTATTTTATCTTTGTTTCATCCATGTCATGACATTTTATCTTTGTTGTCATCCATGTCATGACATTTTATCTTTGTTGTCAAACATATCATGACATTTTTATCTTTGTTGTCAAACATAACATGTCATTTTTATCTTTGTTGTCAAACATATCATGACATTTTTATCTTTGTTGTCAAACATGTCATGACATTTTATCTTTGTTGTCAAACATATCATGACATTTTATCTTTGTTGTCAAACATATCATGACATTTTATCTTTGTTGTCAAATATATCATGACATTTTATCTTTGTTGTCAAACATATCATGACATTTTATCTTTGTTGTCAAACATATTATGACATTTTATCTTTGTTGTCAAACATATCATGACATTTTATCTATGTCAAACATATCATGACATTTGGCCAAGGCACCATGGGAAAAAAACAGTTTAAATGCATGCGTACTCTTTAAATGGGTGTTGAAATCAGATTTCACGGTGCAATGCGTGCAATTTTCGTATTTCTTCATTGTTCGTTTGAGACGTTTCAGTAAAACCACATTTAGTAAAGAAGGGTTTTGTCAGACAATGTCTGGTAACATTTTGAATGTTGCAACTCCTAAATAAGCTTAGGCTTTTGTCTTAAGGATTATCTTCATTACACACGGACTACTCCATTAGTGCTCTGATCTGCTCCCTTAGATCACAAAAGGAGGATCTCAGCACAGTGCACGAACTCCGTAGCAATGGCAAGGATCCCAATGTGTGTATACAGGAATCGCACATTCTATAAATATTTTTGTTGTGGGTAGGTTTTTACTAATTTTGCCTTGGTAGCGGCCTATTCTTGACGATTTCCAACTGCCAAGGGATCTTTAACGTGCGCAACGTGCACACTGGAAGTCCTATTTTTTTCGTTCTTATCCGAGAAGGCTAGGCATCCGATCTCACTACGCATGGGAGGGGGGGTGGGGGAAGGTGACATCAATAGGACCCACTGGACTGAAAAAAATGTCCATCAAATGTATTCCCTGAACTGAGGATCAAACCCGGTACCTTTAGAATTAGAAGCAGACTCCATACCTCTTAGCCACACCGACACGATCTTTGCTATGTATCACCTCAAGTTCAGAAATTACGGCATCCAACAATAACCCAGCGGATGACGTACCAGAGGTAGCCTTGAGAATATTGTGCCATATTTCGACGTGGCCCCCACGGCTTATGCTGTAACAAGAGTTACGCCACTGTCGAGAATATAAATGTTTCAACAGTCGTGAACCTCAAGTATTACAATTAAGGTCCAGGTGACCTCGTTTGAAGCCTCGATGTCACGTTCATATCGACGTTAGCCTTGATGCTTCTAGCTTTAAACTCACACGACTCTGGAGTATAAACCGTTTGGCCAGAAATGATCTTTAGGGAGAACCTATTGCCGGTATACTTCTACCCCCGGGTAATTCTCAGGGGTCTGTGAAGAGGCACAGACAGAATATGACCACTGAACCATCAGGCATGTCGTATAAGGCGATGTGTTTGGGGCTTTTAACCTCATCGTCTAAAACAAAAAGCCATATAAATGTTTGATGCAGTCTTCATGTAATGGTGGTTCTATTCTCCATGAGGATGACACAGAAATGATGATGATGATATATGCTTCTGGTAATATTTGTGTCTTTTTATTTCATGAATTATTCCTTGTTTTCATGCCTGGGTTTGTCTCTTCCGGATCTTGATTGGTTGCTATTTTCCAGTAAAGTACATGAGAAAACATACGACGACGATGTACACACGTTGAGGAAACCTACACAGCGTTACATGGCTCTCTTCTGCTGGAATCTCTAATATCCCTAGAGCGATAGAGAGACAAATGGAGACAACAACTAGAGACGTAAATGAAAGAAATAGAGAAGACATGGAAGGATATTAAACAGACGGCACAGTCCGAGGACTTGTCGTTAAAAGCCGATGCACATTGGGGAAGCTAAAGGGTATATATGATCTGGCTTGTATGTCACAGGTCAGAAGGTCATCTGGCTTGTATGTCACAGGTCAGAAGGTCATCTGGCTTGTATGTCACAGGTCAGAAGGTCAATAGTTTCTGTTTGGCAGTGGTTCGTGAATAAAAAATATATTGACTAGGCAAGGAACAATCAGCAATCTACATCTGGGTCTGTTCAAAGATGTGTGCAAGAGAAACCTGACGTCACAGGATATAAATACAGCAAACTGGGAGGATGAAGCTGCCGATGTCACCAAGCGGAGGTGCTCCCTACCGTGCTCCCTACATTGCTCCCTACGGTGCCACATCAGATGTCGCGAAAAGAAGCTCGTATAACAAGCAGAAGAGAAAAGAACAAGCCGAAAGGAAGCTGAGGGATATTACCTCACGAGTGCGTCATCAGAAGAGTCATTTATGGCTGGAGCAGGCTTGAACTAATTGTGCGCAACAGTCTATAATTCATAAAACATGACACGACACTCAGACTAATTGTCTTATTATACTAATTCTTATATACTAGTTGGTGGTACCAGCTGAGAGTACTATAGCACGTTTCACAAGCTTTGCCCAACTTTAAAATGCTATATCTCAGCGAATATATAACGCATATAAGTGAAAATTTGTGTGTGAATTTGAAATGGTATAGACCCTATGAATTAAATTTTTTATTAAAATGCAGCCTTTGGTTTCAATTTTCGTTTTTTTGCGATATAATATCAAAAGTCTACTTGCCAACACACATCACACACACACACATTTTGAAATGTCTACAGTAAATTATACGACATCATTTGCACATAAGTGGTTTATCAAACAATTGGCATGATTTTAGCGTGAAATTGCGTGAAATTGCACTTCTTGAACACAAAACAGTTTATATCCGGTGCTACTCACACATTGCCTGCGTGCCCAATTCTTAACCCTTTGAAAATAAAGTTCGTTCGTTCGTTCGTTCGTTCGTTCGTTTGTCAATCAGTGGCGTGTCTACAAAAAGTATTGTGTAATTAAGTAGGAAAATGAGTCTGCGAGTACATTTTATGACATTACAGATAATCACAACTAGGATTTTTTAGTATTTCTGCAATGAAGTTACTCGAAGAAAACTATATCATTCTATTTCAAACACACAAAAGAGGACTATTCATGCCTTGGGGATAAGCAAACGATCATTGCACCGCTGGATAGCGACATCTGAAATTTCTAATTCCAGTGTTTTACACACGAAAATTAGGCCAAGAGTGGTAGATAATTTTGACAGAGAATTGATCCGCAGAGAAATTTGCAATATGTTTCACAATAAGGAGGCAGTGACTTTAAGGAAATTGAAAATTTGGTTAAGAAAGAATAATGACATTGATATTTCCAAATCTACGCTATGGAGGACTATTAGGAGTTTGGGATTCACTTTTAGAAAATATGTTGGTGGTAGAAACCTTATTTGTGAGAAGTCTCATATAGTTCATAACCTGCTGCAGGCGGTTTGGTAGCAGATCGCTTTGTGTGGATTTTTAACAATGGTATAAGCGCCGTACCTTTCAGAAAGCAATGGCAAACTACTGAATGAAAAAATTGCCTAGAAAAATAAAAAACAGCCAATAAAAGCTGGGGTTGATTGCCACGTCCTGTAAAGGATAAGCAACTAACTTTAACTCATATAGTTGCAATGAGAAGCAAATATTTACGCGAGGTCAGAGAAATGAGAAGAGATTGTTATGATTTTGTGTATTTAGATAAAACTTGGATCAATGCGCACCACAGTAATGAATGAGAATGGCAATCATCTGATGGGACAACTAAGAGACTAGTACCAAGCAGCAAAGGACAGTGCCTAATAATTGCACATCCAGGAAGCAGCCATCATGCGCTTCTAAATAATACTGAACTCATATTTGTTTCAAAATCCACAGATAATAGGGATTATCATACAGAGATGAATGGCAAGATATTTCAAGATTGGATTGTGAATCATGTACTTCCTTCCTTGGATAGACCGTCGTGTTTGATAATGGACAATGCTTCATATCACAACGTTGTGGCACCAGAAGATAAAGTTCCTAATTCATCAAGTACTAAAGATGTAATAAAGATTTGGCTGACCATAAACAACATTCCATTCAACGAAATGTCCGTGAAGCCTGAATTACTTGAAATTGTAAAAAAAGACACAGCATACAAAGATATTTCACATAGACAAGGCAATCCATGAACATGGTCACAGATGTTTAAGATTGCCTCCTTACCATTCTCACTTAAACCCAATAGAATTAGTATGGGTTAAATTAAGGAACAGGTAGCAACAGAAAATAGAACGTTCAAATTAAAAGATGTTGAAATACTTATAAAAGCCGCCATCTCCAATGTGGCAAAGTGTAACAATACCGGAGGCATTATTAACGTTGGCAAGATGGCAGGGAGAAAAATCTGTGTTAGGACCGCACAGTAAATAATTCATTAAAAATCAGCGAACTGACAGACGGCATTTCTACTTCATCCAGTCATAGAGGAAGAGTAGACCCAGGTGTGGGTATAGCCAGGAAGACAATGTCTTTTATAATTCAGGGATATGATCACTCAAGTGGGTCAAACAGTTCGGAAAATGATGAAAAGTGCGGTTTTAAAATTCATAGAAAAAGGAAGGACAGACGGATCTTGGTAAGATTGATATGGAAGGAAAGCCGCATGTCGTCCGAGTAAAACGGGATATCCCCAGAGGCAACAGCTTTGGTAAGGAATGAGAACTACTGGTTATCAGTTTAAAAATGAACACAGATGACCTACGCGAAGTGAAATACGAGAAATATTTTCGACCGAAGTTGTTTGAAGGCATAGCCAATCAGCGCGGAGTCACGGATTCTCGCAAGATGTCCGACCAAGCATATAAATACGCGGGTCACATGTGGGGATAGCAGGAAATGAGCTTGCAGACAAAGAAGCCAAAGGGGGGAGAGCTAGCCATAACAAAATTGAAGTAGGCTTAGGAAAGTTTGAAATTAAGAGCATAATTGCTCAAGCAATAACTAAATAGTGGATAACAGCATGGGACCAAAGTAAAAAAGCAAGACACTCATATAAAATCCTTTAAAAACCAAGCAAAAAATGTCAAATAAAAGATGAACTAAAAATACCAATTAATAAAAAATTGCTGAGGCTCAAGCTTGGAACTGGATATTTCATGATTGAGGAACCCACATATGAAGAGTGTCAAGAACCAAATACAATTAGACACTTTCTGGTGGACTGCAAGAAATATGACCAACAGAGGCAAAACATTAAGACATACTGTAGTAACCACAATGTAGAAATGAGGGTAGAAAATATCATAGGCACAAAGACCCCTTCAGAAATGCAAAAGTTAATAAAACACTATATTACAAAAACTAAAGCTAACATATAAAAAACAAATAAGGATTTGAGTCAGTAGTCCAAACTCGTGAAAGACTCGCCCCAGATACATACAGACTAACCAAAGAAACCATCCAGTGAAAATTAAAAACATACTAACTTAGAAAGTAGCATATTTTGGAATTTCTTTTAAAAACCATGTTGAACTATAACCACAAAAGGAAAAATACCGACTAGAGATAATATAGTATAAAATAAATACAAACAAAAACATATTACAATAAAGGAAACACGTCCTGATATAACCAACAACTCCATGTACATGGTTGAAAGGGGCTACAAAGAAAAGTAGCAAACACATTAATTTTTAAAAAAAAAAGTGGAAGGACCTAAAAGGTAATGGATGGGGGGCCAGCAATAAAATAATGCTTATGTTCTACAAGTCTTTCATCAGGGGGAAACTGGATTATGCCAGCATAGTCTATGACTCAGCTGCAGCTTCTAACAAAGCAAAACTAGACAAAATTCAAAATGCAGCCATGAGAACCATTACAGGTGCATTTATATCGACACCAGTAGAAGCACTGGAAGTAGCTCTTGGCATAATGCCCCTTGGTCTAAGACGGAAAGAACTAAGATTAAATTATTGGAGTAAAGTAGCACAAGAAGTGACCCACCCAGCACATAAAGCATTTGTCAAAAAAACCAACCAAGTGTATGGGACGTCCCCTTAAATAAAGATAGATATCCAACAGGGTGGAGAACTATAGAAGATCTAACGCAGTTCAAAGAACTGTCAAACACAATTGAAAATAATAATAAATATAGAAGCAAACTACCACCCTGGGAACTAAAAACACCAATCATAGACTACTCACTTACTGAAAAGATCAAACAAAACATAGAAGATAAGGAAGCCAAAATGATAAGTAGAAAGTTCATAGATCAACTAACTAAACAAAGTCTGGCCATCTACACTGATGGATCCAAAGGTGATAGTGGGCAACTAGGTGCCGGAGTCGTAATACCACAATGGGGAATAAAAAAGAGCTACAGTGTAACTGAAGGGGCTTCGATTTTTACCGCAGAGATGGTAGCAACTCTTAAAAGTTTAGAAATAATCAAAAATAACCCACCAGAAGCTGTTACGATATTTACAGACTCACTATCATCACTACAAGCACTAGAACACCCAGGTAAATGTAGCCGGCCAGACATAAAGGAAGAAATTCTAGCAATTAATACATCACTAGGGAACAGAGGATGTAGTGTGAGGCTAGTGTGGGTTCCAGCACACATAGGTATTGCTGGTAACGAGTTGGCAGATCAGAACGCCAAGAATGGAAGAACAAGTAAAAACAATATAAGAGCAGGACTGGGAAGGTCGGAGATCAAGAGCCAAGTGAAGATAACTATAAACGAGGAATGGAAGACAACATGGAAGAAAAGTAGAAAAGGCAGACGCGCGTTCAAACTGCTGAAAGAACCAACAAGGACGTGCCAGGTCAGAGAAGAATTAAAGATACCATCAAACAAAAAACTGCGGCGTCTCCGTCTCGGTGCAGCATACTTTATGATAGAAAAACCACACTGCCAAGAATGTCAGGAAGAGAATGACATAGACCACTACCTGATCCACTGTAAAAAGTACGAACAACAAAGGCTTGAATTAAAAACTTACTATAGAAATCACAATATAGACTTAACATGTGATAAGGTTTTAAGTATAGATGCCCCAAGAGATGCCCAATCAATACTTAAAAGATATATACATAAAACAAAGGAAAACATATAAGGTTAGTAACAAAACAAAAAAACACAAAATAAAAAAAAATAAAAAAAAACTTACTAACTACTCATAGGACAAGGAAAGACAACAAAGTATAAAATAAATAAAATAAAAAAAACAACTCGAAAAGAACAAATACTAATACAAAGTAAAACCAAGTGCAAAGGACAATAGTTATCAAGAAATAATACAAAAGAGAAAATAAAATGGACAAATACTAATATAAATTAAAATCAGCAACTGCTAAAGACAATAGCTATTTAAACTGAATACAAAATTAAAAAATAAAATGCCACTAAATACCCCAATTATAACTAAATTTCAGGTTGAACAGGGTAGACCAAGATGGAACGAGAAGAGGCAATAACGGTCAGCTGTTAAGTGCCCGCTCTCCACCCATCACCCCATTAAAACAACAACAACAACAAGTGGAAGGACACACACGAACTGAAAGAACGCAGAGGACAAAAGGAGAGAGCTAGGCACGTATTCCTTCACCATTGAGTATTTGTGCTGGCCTGCCTTTGCCAGAAGTAATCCTGTTAGTTATTTCTGAGAAGACCAGAGGGTTTCGGTCATACCTATAGACACGTAAGCCAGAGGTGAGAACCCAAGTGTTATCCTGCATAGCGACACGGAGCACTACAGCTGGTCTACCTGGTTGTGCTGGTATCCCTACTACATGGGAAGATCAGCCGAGTCTATATAATCGTGCGGAGCTCACCAACATTGTCAACCATCATTTAAGGAGCACTCAGTTAAGTGCAGAAACAAAAGAACATTCGATCAATTTATGTGTGAAGAGTCAAGTCATATGAAGAAAAAGACTGGTTAAGGTTTTGTCAGAAAAGCAGAGACACTGCAATTCAGTAAAGTAACTATAGTCCGTTCGGAAATTCGTGCCCACAGAAAGTGTCAATTTTCTCCAAAACTGTTTGTTGTATGGACATGAATTTTTGCATGCAGTCTTAGATTTTCCATGCAGTTATTAATATATTTTTTGCCCTTACAAAACTCATGTCATGTTCGAATTTTCTTCTTTACGTTATATAAAAAAACTCTTACCGTTGTCTGGGCTAATTTTTATTAGTTTTACAGGAAAGTTACAAGATCCGATCAAAAATATGTTGTTTTTTTTTTTGGAATTAGTGTAGTGACTACATGTCTGCACGAGTGCGCACCTATTGTACACAGTCGCGAGTAACTAATTCAAACAAAAAGAAATATTTTTGAACGGATCTTGTAACTTTCCTGTAAAACTACTAAAGATTAACCCAGACAACAGTAAGAGTTTTTTATATAACGTAAAGAAGAAAATTCGAACATGACATGAGTTTTGTAATAGCAAAAAATATATTAATAACTGCATGGAAAATCTAAGACTGCATGCAAAAATTCATGTCCATACAACAAACAGTTTTGGAGAAAATTGACGCTTTCTGTGGGCACGAATTTTCGAACGGACTATACTATAATATCACTGTGATTTCTGTGGATATGATGTAAATAGAAAATTCATATACATTGTGGTGGATTTGATGTTAATAGATGTTATCATTCAATATTTCTAGTGTACTGAATGAGGTCAGCAGCTGTGAAGGTCCCTGATTATAACAAATTTTGGGTTGGGTTAACAGGGTACCTTTCTGCTACCACCTTATGACCTCAATCAGACTTATTCTGGACTAGTATGTATTATAGTTACGTATAATGTCTAGGGTTATGAAAGTGTGTAATGTAGTGTAAGTAAAATTACTACAAATACATTTAAATTCGATCACACATATATATATAAGACAAGGTCAATACCACAACCACAAACAAACTAACACTCTATTAGAAAACTTATGGAAGTCTGTGGCTGAATTTTATGTAATATACTAGATTACAATTTATTTGCCCTGATTCAGAATTTTCTGAGTCAGGACCAACAACAAAATGAAATTTATGGTTTTATGTACATAAATATTTATAACACAATGGATCTTCTGTCCATACAAAGGACTATTATAATAAAATTATATTTAAGTATTTCTCTAAACTGGGTGACACTGGTAACTAATGGTGGGGTGGGGTGTTTTCATCACTCCCCTTCTTTATTTTAGTATCTTGTGGAAAATTTATTAAATAATCAAAGATTGTATGTCTATGGTAATAAAGTCAGTGGATGACCGTTGAAGTGCCGACACATAGGCACTTAACTGTAGGTGGATAGTAGATATGATGCTGACAATTTCCTTTCGTTCACTTGAATGACCAGACTGACACAGTCCCTGGTGTAGAATAGTATAGTAGACCGCTTGGTCCAGAAAAGTTTCACTTCTCTCTCTCTCTCTCTCTCTCTCTCTCTCTCTCTCTAGTAAAATCACCAGGGTCCTGGTACTACAGTAGCACCAGAACAAAAAACCCTGAAACAAGGTTATGATTCTGTACAACATGTCTCTAATAACATTCCACAATTAATACATGGCATAATTCAATAAAAGAAAAGGGTCAGATCCCTCTGACCACCCCATGTCAACCATTTTCTTCTGAGATAACAACTCATACCAGTGCTCCTGTTCTTTTCCCTAATGGCTACAACGCCTCTGACACTGCAACAATGATTCTCTCCCATAGAATAATGTGGGTTAGCCTTCCCACTGGTAACTGTGGAAATCATTTTAAGTTATACAACTCATGTCAATTTTTACTGCTTGTGTGCAACACCACAGGCCCTGCATAAGTCTGCTGGGGACCTCTGTACTTAGTCGTAAAGCCTTCCCAAACAAGCAGTATCCCATACACCAAATTTGGTTGTAATAATAAGGTTAATAAAGTCATTCTTACCACAATTCAAAGAAATATCACAAACATACGTTGACTGGCATTAGCATTAAGGTAAGTTTAGCTTTGCCCCAGTTTAGACTGCCAAGAATTATTATTTCACTCTAGGCACTGCTGTTCTCAACGCAGCTTGCTTTCAAAAACTTCTGTATCAACTGGCGACAAGCCTTTGCTTGCTTTTGCCAATATTATCAGACCGGCCCAATCAGCGAGGGTCTAGCTTTTTCAATTCAAAATAATAAAAAAACAAAAGCCAAACTCCAAACTTCTAGGAGTGAGGCTTCAAAATATAGTTAGCTTTTTTTGCCTAACCAATACCCTCCTTCCTATACTCTTCTATCAACCAATCGGATTTGAATCAATCTAATGCCTCTTTTTAAACTGGCGTCCCCACTAACGTAATGGATAAATGAGCAAAAACAACAGTCCGTCCGTCTTAGCGTTCGTAGACACATAGTATTATTTCAATATCTTGGCTAATAATTAGACTACCATATATATTTAAATATATTATTGCTCAGGGGATCCTAAGCTATCTTTATATATGATTTTTATGGCCCTAATATTTGTCGTTTAGATTTTCAGTTTTGTCACTGTTAATCGTCAATTTCAACTTTTCCAAAAGTCGGCCATCTTTTCCCCTCCCTCTCTCATTTTTTTTTCCATTCAAATAACCAACTAGTTGTGTTACGTCAGAAATACACTACTCGGCGAGAATTGAAAACTGTCTGTGTGTTTATATATTCTGATTTGTCCAGCAGAGAGGTTATAGTATTCGTACCGCGTGCAGAGCGAAGAGGGGTTTTTGCCAAGCATTGGTAGTATTGGCGTTAATTATTACTATCGTTTCGTTTTTGCTACTGGAAAATGTCCGAGTTACTACTAATTTGAGCGTTAAAGTTAAAATATTACGTTAATTCAGACGGTAGGTTGGTGTCACAGTTCTGGCAGATCGTTAATTGTAAGAATCAAAACCGAAACTAAGAAAGCGTGTTAGATTTTACAGCAGGATCGTTTTTATAAGCATTTCCTCTGCACAAAAGGCAGCGCTATACTGGCGTAGAGACGACTTTAAGCAGACACTTACGGTCGGGTGTATTTATTATTATAGGATTAAAATCTTACTGAATTTAGCGATTATCTCACAGATATCGCTACATACATATAGCATTTTTATCTATTTCAAGAACAGAAGAAAAGAGAATCCTAAATAAATTGATTTTAATTGTAACTTGGATTTTGTTAACTTCATAAAGTTACCATTGAGTTCAATTTGAATTTCACTGTTATTTAAAGCACAGAATAGTTATTACGAGAAGACACTCTAGGCTCTTGATCTTCTTATTACCACCGGACCACGGGTCTTTACTGTCTGACTATCATTTGTGCTATCATACACCAGTGCTCATTTCTGAGACTGGGGTATATCAGGTAGTTCATTTTTCTTTATTTGAACTATCGTCGACGGTCAACAAGACAACAACCACTATAAATACAATCTCGTTACATCCAATATAGCCAGGGATTATTGGAAGAAATGTGAGAACCATGTGTTACAAGAGGAAGAGGAATATTGGAAGAATGATGGTTTGTCCTTCATTCAGCCGAGATTGATTATCAATTTCTCAGAGACATCTGATTATGATTCGGATGAAGTTTAACTTTTTTAAAGATGACCTTACCGTTATTTACAAGCACATTAGAGGAGCAACGTTCCATTATGATATTTATGAACCGCAAAGAGGTGATACCTATTGAAATAGTTAGATCAAGGAAGGTCCAGTTTGGTAGCGCACTAAATGTCAATGACAAACAATGTAACGAGTATCTCTCATGCAGATCATTTAAGAAAACATCTTCAACAGGTATTCATATGCAAACGTGATGGCCACATTATTGTAATAGTAGACACTTCTTCTTCTTCTTCCATCCTTAGCCATCAACCGGCAAAGCAGTATGTGGCCAGTACGCCTAGTGGCGTCTTAGGGCAACAACAAATTGATCAATCTATCGCTGTTTCCACCACGCCTAGTGGCGTCTTTGTGGAACAAAAACAGACCAAACAATCTATCATTGTTTCCGTAATCAGATTGGTTGGCAAGCAGGTGATCACCCCACTGTGCGAAGTTTTTACGGGATGGGGTAAACAGCCCCATGCCCATACCCTCCTTAGTCGCTTTTTACGACATGCGTGGTAGGGTGCAGTGTTACTATTCTTTGCTCCCCTTTCGGGCCCCGGTAACACACGGGTGAATAGTAGACACGCCTATGCCTAATCAATTCACAGAATCTGTGCATGAAGTGGTAAAATTTCTTTTCTCGATACACAATAATTAGTATGCCGACAAAGATCAAAGGATTTCATCCGTTTATGGGAACTAGACAAGATGCACAGATATAAAGTATATATTTGTTGGGTCTAACCCAATATAACATCGTATGCAAAAAACGGCATTAATACGTTGGACGGTTAATCAGATAATTACATTTGTTTGAGGGCAAAGCTAGTGAAACGTGCTATAAACTCTGGAGCAAAGTGCCGGTAGAAGTGGACTGACGTCGAGCAAGACACTATCATCAGAGGGTCTTAGAGACGCGGGACCAGCTTTTCAGTTACTTTGATCTTACGTTGAACGTGCTGCGCCTTTAAGCTTGACCAGAGTCGCAAGAACTCTAGTGACCTATCTGCACAGAACTAAAACAACCCAGCGGGAGCAGAAACTACCATTTGCAGCTAAGTCAAACCTAAAAGCTGCCAAGTGACTTCTTACATGAAACACCTTACCATCACACGGTGATGAATATTTTCTGTTAAAGATTATTCCATTTTTTTAAACTTTTAAAATTTCAATGATTATTAAATTTGTTATTTGTAAATTTGCAAATTTAACGTCGATTTAATCATTTTGAATGTACTGCATGCTTGTATCAGTCAATTAACTAAATACACTCTAAACAGAAATTTACCAGAATAATAAGAATTCCACTGAGTAAATCAGGGTGGGGGCTTGAACAAGCTGAAATTTATAATTACTTACTTCTTCATAAAAGGCGGCGGATCAAATATGTTAACTATTGCCCTGCCCAATGCAGCATTGTTCTTGACTTCTGAAATATCTTATCAAACTCCCTTGAGATAGAAACATCATTATCCTTCTATCTACAACTCTGCAAAGAGAAATCTTATGCGAAGGTAGACACCTTTGAAGACCCATTTTTGATCATTTTGGCCACTGTTGGACCACTCCTGCAAAGCAAGGGAGGCAATTCCGTGACAAATTTAGACCAAGAAGCAGATGGATAGACAGCATTAAAGAAATTCTACAACAAGACAGGCTCACCACAGCCACAGTCGCCACCCTTGGCTCACGAACACAAACTGTATCTCCCCACCACGCTTCACAAAAATAGTGGAAGTACAATGTACAAAAATAGGTGTGGCTTTGAATTTTGATAAAGTGTTAACATTTTAAAATATTATCTTATTTAATGTTACAAATGTTACGTGCAATTATAAACAATATTAATGTAACATTACATATTGTATTCTGGCACTAGCAACATCAATCGAGATATAGAATAGTAATTACATATTACACACCTAAAAGTATGTCTCAGTTACTCGAGAGAAATAAAGAAGTAGCCAACCAGACAACATAAAAACAACAGATGTGAGAAGCTTACCAGAGAATCGAACTCAGGACCTTCCGAACGGCACCACCGCCTAGCTACGGAAGCAAATCGCGCTATCCTCCGTGCCAACTAGGCAGCACAAAAATAGTGCTTCGTTTACCGAGGGCGTTCCAGCTTAAATAATGAAATAATTCCTTCCGCGGTCCTCCTATTATACAGTATAGGTCAGATTACACAAGGTGACTAATGTTGTCCCCCTATTATACAGTAGGGCGCTTCTCCAGTTGTATATCTTGACCCTCTAGGAGGGTGTTCCGCCGCTGGTAAATCTTGACAATATGTAAGGGCGCTTCTCCACTGGTATATCTTGACCTTCTAGGAGGGTGCTCCGCTCCTGGTACATCGACTATTCAGAGGGGGGAGAACTGTGAGGGGGTAGGGGGGAGATGCAAAGTATGAACCAGAGCTGGAGCACCACAGGAAGGATGGTTGTCGACCAATCAAAGTGGAGACAGTTTGTTGTTGCCCTACAAGACGCCACCAGGCGTGATGGTTACTGGTGCTTTGTCAGTCAGCGACCAAGGACCAAAGTGAAGACAGTTTGTTGTTGCCCTACAAGACGCCACCAGGCGTGATGGTTACTGGTGCTTTGTCAGTCAGCGACCAAGGACTAAAGTGGAGACAGTTTGTTGCTGCCCTACAAGACGCCACCAGGCGTGATGGTTACTCATTGCTTTGTCAGTCAGCGGCCACGGACCAGAGAAGAAGACGCCGCACATAACTATATGTTGGAACTGTGAACGTATAAAACTATCTTTCAATGTTGTCTTTTCTCACATCATCCCCAGCAACATATATCATACCAGATAGCTGCCAGAAGAAAATAAAAACATACTCTACCACGTAACAACTAGCAGGTGGTTACTTCAGCATCAACACAGACAGAAGACGCGGTTGTTGTCACAATGACTGTGCTGATGTTGTTGTTGTCACAATGACTGTGCTGATGTTACCAAAACTTCTGGTTGTAGCCAGGGCCGGATTAAGCCAAGAATGGCCTCTAGGCTTTTTGGTGCTTGGCCCACCTTCAACTAATAGGACATCATTTTTGTTTATTTTCAAACCTCTTAGAATGTTGAAAGTATATCCTGGTAATTATTAAATAACTGGCATGTTAGTTTGTTACCATGGTGATGATATATCCTAGTATTATTAAAAGAATGGTATGTTAGTTTGTTACCATGGTGATGGTGTATCCTAGTATTATTAAAAGAATGGTATGTTAGTTTATTAGCATTGCTGACCTCTTTTATTTGTAATTATTTTTTATTAATTTTTATAAGTATTATTTTTATTATTAATAATGTAAACAGTATAGGTCAGATTACACAAGGTGACTAATGTTGTCCCCCTATTATACAGTATAGGTCAGATTACACAAGGTGACTAATGTTGTCTCCCTATTATACAGTATAGGTCAGATTACACAAGGTGACTAATGTTGTCCCCCTATTATACAGTATAGGTCAGATTACACAAGGTGACTAATTTTGTCCCCCTATTATACAGTATAGGTCAGATTACACAAGGTGACTAATGTTGTCCCCCTATTATACAGTACAGGTCAGATTACACAAGGTGACTAATGTTGTCCCCCTATTATACAGTACAGGTCAGATTACACAAGGTGACTAATGTTGTCCCCCTATTATACAGTACAGGTCAGATTACACAAGGTGACTAATGTTGTCCCCCTATTATACAGTATAGGTCAGATTACACAAGGTGACTAATGTTGTCCCCCTATTATACAGTATAGGTCAGATTACACAAGGTGACTAATGTTGTCCCCCTATTATACAGTATAGGTCAGATTACACAAGGTGACTAATGTTGTCCCCCTATTATACAGTATAGGTCAGATTACACAAGGTGACTAATGTTGTCCCCCTATTATACAGTACAGGTCAGATTACACAAGGTGACTAATGTTGTCCCCCTATTATACAGTATAGGTCAGATTACACAAGGTGACTAATGTTGTCCCCCTATTATACAGTATAGGTCAGATTACACAAGGTGACTAATGTTGTCCCCCTAGTATACAGTATAGGTCAGATTAGACAAGACAAAGATCTTAATACTGTGTCTAGTAAATGACAGAAGAATGAGAACAGTACAGGACAGAGGGGGGGGGTAGGTTTGGTGTTGTATAGCATAAACATTTAAACAAATAAAGAGGGAAACCCGATTCCTATAAACAGTAAATAAATAATCAGAAGGTCTGGGTTCGATTCTCCGGTAAGCCTCTCACTTGTTATTTTTCTGTCGTCTAGTATTCTACTTCTTTATTTCACGAATGCTTGAAACATACCTTCTCTTTATTTATTTAAACGATAAGTAATATACTGTTATATTTCTAACCTTATACGATCGACTGTTGTGGCTGTATTCTCCGCGGGGAACAAAGGGAATAGAACATGAAGATGATAATACGCACAATAAAGGCCATGTTATAGCCTTTCTTATCAAAGATCGTTCTGCCTGTCTGACACGATATCCCATAATTTCCCAGACACGCGTGCCCTTTCCGGCCTGTGTCAGACCTGGATACTGGAAATGTTTATGTTTTAACAAGAGAAATAACCTATACTTGACAAACAAAAGTTAGAATTAATGCGTTTATTTCCCTTACATCAATAACATTTTCTCCTTTGAAAATATCTTCCAAACGTTTTCTATTCGGTATATTTTATTATTGTATACGTTTGGTAAACAGGTTTAGCACATACTAGATGTCTGCCTGGGGCATCTACGAACGTGTGGTTCTACAGAAAAACTTTGCGCCACCACTGTAGCTGGCCATTTTGTTGTAATCCTGTACTAAAGCATTTATGTATTCGTGGAGCTAAGTGTGTACTAAGGGGGGTACGAGGGGGGCGGTCCGCCCCGGGTGACTAATACATTAAGTACGGCTCTGCGTGGAGCAGTGGTTTCTGAAACATTTTATTTTTCAAGATGAAGTTGTCTTCCCAGTTCACAACCTCTTATTTGTTGAGTTGGTGGCACAATTGACAACCTCTTATTAGTTGAGTTGGTGGTACAGGATGGCAAGACTTGGCATACGTTTGTTGAAGGCCATAGCGTCCATTGTCAGTTGACAGATCGAAGAAGAAGAACGAACGAACGAACGAACTTTATTTTCGAAGAGTTAAGAATTGGGTGCGCAGGCCCGTCTAACATTCTGCCCTTCCACTCTCATTAATCTTGCATACTATATCCTTTTATTCCCACGTGATGCTTTAAGCATTAATTTAAAGGCATGCAACAAAAATGGCTGGAGGACAAACATGACAATAAACAAGGAATCAAGTCCAACACAAAAATAACAATCTTCAACTCATCTAACGGCGTGACAGTCCTATACTGAGGTTGTCAATCATGGAGATCAACAGAAATGACAGTCATGAAGCTACAGACTTTTATAAATAGATACTTGTGTAGTGTAGTAAGATCCCTGATACCCCGATCAAATAGATAAAATATTATCGATTATAAATCCAAATACTATAGAGATAAAATAGGGAGTTGTGCTCAACGTCTTCGCCATCGCCCGCAGTCGCACAAGTTTTGGGAAGTTTTAACGCAAAGTGAATGGTACCCCCTCTCAATATTACAAGCTTCCATACTCCATCCTTGAAATTAACTATAACATTTTGGCAGCCAAGGCGTGTTTCGTTCCAAGAAAGAGTGAGAGAAAAACGGAGGAGTGACGGAGAGAGAGAGGAAGTATTAATAGAACGACATTCGACCGTGGTTCTAGGCATCACTTACGATAACGCAAGTGCGTGACTTTGCTACTAGCAGATTTTGGAAAAGCGGTGCAAATCCACTACAACCCACCTGCCCACCCCGTTCATTAGTAGCGCAGTTTGAATGTATAAACACTTAGATCGTGAGACGATAGTAAAAACACACAGACAGGCTCGCATTTCCTGTCTAGTTGTATTTTCTGATGAAATCCAAACGCGTTGCTTCATTTTGAAAAAGAACGAGAGAGGGAGGGAAAACGGTGGTGGATTTAAAGAAAAGAAAAAAATTACGGCTAACTTGGAAATTTGAAAATACCCACTAATGTGTAGGGCTGGAGATGGCGAAAGAGAAACTTAGAAGGATAGATAACGGGTGGCCAAAGGAACATCGATGCAGAATAAAATAAACGAAAGGACAGTGACAACTAAAATGATACTACTTGTTTATTAGAATATCATATTCCACATTATGATATATTATCCTACCGTAGAGAGAAAAGTATGTTATTTGAAGAACTGAAGAGGGAAAAATATAAAGATGAAAATTATGATAAAGAGAGAAATAAAAATATAACGACGATATGACAGACAGTCGTCTGATCAATAATTGCCTTTTTCATTAAAAACGCTTAGATAACAACAGAAATATTGTAAAGAAAAGACAGATAGACGCATTGATGTCCTCACTCAACTTTGCCAGTCTTGGGAGAGGGGGGACGTTACATTTTTGAAAGTGTAATTTATTTTGAAAAAAGAGGCAAGTGGGCATAACATAATTTGATTGGCTGTGGTAGAATAGACTAAGGGTAGTAATAAAAACGATTTGAAGCCAGCGTTAGTTGCCACTTGAAGATAAAGATTTGAAAAGTAGTGTTATCATCAGACGCAAGGCTTTCATGACCATTGCCTTCGCTGTTCTGCACCAGGGGCGACCTGAGTGTGACCATTGATCGCCGGTTAACCTACAAATTGTGCATTATTTCATTGATGCGGTAAGATAAACATTTATATAAACATTATTATTGAGATGTATCTGTATGTCACCAGCCTACTGCTATGGAAACACCTGTTAAAGGTAAATTAGGGAATTCAATACCAACAGAAAAAGAACAAATGAAGAGATGGGCTGAGCACTTCATGGAGGTGCTAAACAGACCACCACCAACAGTAACACCTGATTTTAATAATGAAACATCCACAACCACTTTGCCAATAACTTGCGATGAATTCACGCTGGACGAGATCAAACAAGCCGTTAAAAGATTAAAAAATTTTAAAGCTGCTGGAGTTGACGAAATTTCAGGGGAAATGATTAAAGCAGTTAATGACAACAACCTCTTGAGAATTTTAGATATTATAAATGAAGTATGGAGAGAAGAACAACCACCACAACAATGGAAAGACAGTATTATTGTAAAGTTACCGAAGAAAGGTGATCTATCAGACTGTAATAACTGGCGTGGTATATCTCTATTATCAGTACCTGGAAAATTATTATGTTGCATGATGTTAGAAAGACTTAAATTGCATGCTGACGAAAAGATCAGAGAAGAACAAGCGGGTTTCAGGCCGAAACGATCATGTATTGATCAAATATTCACACTAAGAACAATTATAGAAGAATCAGTGGAAAGGCAATCGCCACTTATTATCACCTTCGTCGATTTTCAAAAAGCCTTTGATAGTCTACACCGCCCATCATTGTGGAAGATACTTACAATCTATGGTTTTCCAACAAAATATGTGAATATAATCAAAGCGCTATATGACAATGCAAGATGTTGTGTGTTAGAACAAATAAAGGGAATACAGAATGGTTTACAGTAGAAACAGGGGTGAAACAAGGCTGTATTATGTCACCACTACTTTTTGGAATAGCTATTGATTGGGTTATGAGAAACTATACCCACAATGAACAATTGGGTATAAAATGGACAAATGGAAAATTCCTGGGGGACCTGGATTTCGCAGATGATGTAGCATTCTTAAGTTCAACACCAAGACAATCCCAAGAAGCAATAAATAATTTGTGTCATCTCTCGGTTAAAATTGGTCTCCAAATAAATGCCTCTAAAACTAAAGCTATGAACTTTTCTAACGAGACCTTTGATATCATCTTGAACGGGGAAAAAACTACAGAAAGTTGAAAGTTTCAATTATTTAGGCAGTAAAATGACTCAGGATGGTGACACAACAAGAGAAATCCATACTAGAATTGCTTTGGCAGCTAGCGCCTTCAATAGATTATCTAACATTTGGAAATTACGATCATTGAATATACATACCAAGCTTCGTCTGTTTAATTCAAATGTTATCTCAGTGTTAACATACGGCTGTGAGAGTTGGAAAATAACAAAATCATTGGAGAACAAGCTGAATACATTCGAGAACAAATGTCTTAGAAAACTCATGAACATCAGTTGGAAAGAATTCAAGACTAATCGACAAATAAGAGAAGACTCTAGGCAGAAATATGTCTCCGACTGTATAAGGAAAAGACGATGGTCATATATCGGTCATGTCCTACGAATGCAAAACAACAGAATACCACTACAGGCGCTCACTTGGGTTCCTGAGGGTAAGCGGAAAAAAGGAAGACCAAAAGAAACACTCAGAAGAACAATAATAAGAGAAGGAAGAACGTTGGGCCTAAATAATGTGCAAGAGCTAAGAGGAGTGGCGTCACAACGAACAACCTGGAGAGCACTGGTTTCTGCCTTATGCGCCGTGTTTGGCGCTTAAAGAATTTATTATTATTATTATTATCTGTATTATTGAATGTGTATGCAGTATTGATGGGTAGAGGCTAACCCAGAAAGGCGCCAAACTCAACACTTTGTGTTATGCCACAAGTGCTATTAGGGAAGATTACCATTTCTTTTAAAAGCCAGGCAGGCTTACTTAAACTTTGGGAGAGAATGAAAAGACATAGTTGGAAATAAAATAGGACATTATTATGATTGGAAGGCCAGAAAACCACTGGCCGTCTTCAGCAAGTCACAGTGTTTTCACATGACTTCATAAAATTAACTATAATTTTCCTATGAAAGGAATGTATCAAACTGATGATTGAAATTTACCTGAGTATGAAGTTGTCACCCCATCAGATAGGAACGATAGCTATTTTTATAGTCATAGAAACTGATCTTGAAACTGTTGATAATGCTTAGTTGGTTAGGGAAGGAGAGATATGTTTGAAATACTGAGGAGGCCTTAATCCTCTTGTTTTCAGGGTTCCATGTTGAAACATTCAGTGAGCCATACAAGAATTATTGAATCTGCACGTTTGAGGCAATAAGTATCTGATTGCCCAAAAATCTGAAGAGTGCTGTAGCAGTGTCTATTCGTTGCAGTCGTGAAGACTATCGTTGTGGAAGAAAGACCACAATGCTCCAGAACTCAAAGATAAGAACCATCCAAGGGTTCATAATTTTTCACTTGACATAATCTCTCCAGTATTAAATCAACACAGCGTTCTTGAGGTGATGAACACAATCGTTCCTCATAAGAGTGACACTTTATAGAATTTAGTGCTTTACCAAGACATTCCAAGTCATAGACATTTTCATAATAGAATAGACAAGTTGTCTTTTTTAAATTCACATTACTGTAAATATATTTCCATTCTATTTTGAGTTTTAAACATTCCTGTACCCAATAAATTGAGGTACAGGAAATTAAAATTGTAAAAAATTGTTACTCAAACTTTAACCATTGATTTGTTTAATCATTTTCATTGAGTTACATTAGTGGTTGTTGTCCTTCTCTCTACATCATATAGAACATTACCCTAGACGCCTAGCCAGATAACATCCAGACACCTTTACATAAAAGTAGGCTCAAAATATATCGCAGATTGAGATCGTAGGGTGGTAGCAGTCAGGTACCCTGAGAAAAAGCATCTTCAACTATTAGACTCAAGGACTTGCATAGCTGACCTCACTCTGTAGACAAGTAATATTTATCTCAGTAACATCTAAACCCACCACATGTAGAATAGAAGGATTAAAGTTATATGACAATATCACTCATGTGGAACTGATGACAAGAACCAGATACGTGCCAGTGGAACAAGAGATGAAAAAATCACTCATGTGGAACTGATTACAAGGACCAGACAAGTGCCAGTGGAACAAGAGATGACAAGATCACTCATGTGGAACTGATGACAAGAACCAGACAAGTGCTAGTGGAACAAAAGATGACTAGATCACTCATGTGGAACTGATGACAAGAACCAGACAAGTGCCAGTGGAACAAGAAATGACAAGATCACTCATGTGGAGCTGATGACAAGCACTAGACAAGTGCCAGTGGAACAAGAGATGACAAGATCACTCATGTGGAACTGATGACAAGAACCAGAAAAGTGCCAGTGGAACAAGAGATGACAAGAACCAGACAAGTGTCAGTGGAACAAGAGATGACAAGAACCAGACAAGTGCCAGTGGAACAAGAGATGACAAGAACCAGGCAAGTGCCAGTGGAACAAGAGATGACAAGACCACTCATGTGGAACTGATGACAAGAACCAGACAAGTGCCAGTGGAACAAGAGATGAGAAGATCACTCATGTGGAACTGATGACAAGAACCAGACAAGTGCCAGTGGAACAAGAGATGAGAAGATCACTCATGTGGAACTGATGACAAGAACCAGACAAGTGCCAGTGGAACAAGAGATGAGAAGATCACTCATGTGGAAGAAGAGATGAGAAGAAGGTGCTGAAGATGGATAGGACACTTGTTGAGGAAACAGAAAAGTAGGTGGAGAAGTGAATCAATGACAGACGATAAAGACGGTAAAGATGATATTGACAGACGATAAAGACGGTAAAGATGATATTGACAGACGATAAAGACGGTAAAGATGATATTGACAGACGATAAAGACGGTAAAGATGATATTGACAGACGATAAAGACGGTAAAGATGATATTGACAGACGATAAAGACGGTAAAGATGATATTGACAGACGATAAACGAGTAGCCCAGGATAAGAAGGGTGACGTGAACTTGGTGAAGACTTATGTTCCAACGGGAGCTGCATGCTCAGTCAGGATGTCACGAGAGAACGAACGAACGAACGAACTTTATTTTCAAAGGGTTGAGAATTGGGCACGCAGGCCCGTCTGACATTCTGCCCTTCCTTTCTCTCGTCTTTTATACTGATTTCATTTATTCTCACATACATTTTACCCATCAATGTCAAGGAATTCAACGTTGTAAAGGTAAAATAATAGCATACTCACAGTCACAGTATCTAATTATAAACATGAAATACAGTATGTTGAAAAATAAAAACTAAGTATCACCATGAAACAAAATATGTTGAAAAGCACTAACATCATCATTAAACCTACATTCGATATTATATAATTTGTTCGGAAAAATAATCACATTAGGGGGGGGGGGGCAGATAATCAGAACTCATAAAGTATTCGAAAAGTTTACGATTGTATGAATAGGGACTGAGGTTGTTATCTTTCAGATAATGTGGAAGATAGTTCCAGAGATGAGCAGCAGAGTAAGCTAAGCTTTTCTTGAATAAGTCAAGCCTAGGCTTGGGCACTTGTATTTTGTTAAGGCGTTGACTGCGTCTTTCACTGTATTTGAACATTGGCCACAGATATGTTGGGGAGAGAGAGAGAGAGAGAGAGAGAGAGAGAGAGAGAGAGAGAGAGAGAGAGAGAGAGAGAGAGAGAGAGAGAGAGAGAGAGAGAGAGAGAGAGAGAGAGAGAGAGAGAGAAAGACTGACAGACAGAGAACGAGAGTCAACAAAAGATATAATTGTAAACACTAAGCACCAAAAGTTAAGACCATCGTCTGCGCCAGTTCACACAACACTTGATCAAGATGCTACAGTCGAGCTGTTGTACAGACTGGTGAAACAGTAGGTACACACAGCACTTGATAGTCGAGCTGTTGTACAGACCGGTGAAACAGTAGGTACACACAACACTTGATAGTCGAGCTGTTGTACAGACCGATGAAACAGTAGGTACACACAACACTTGATAGTCGAGCTGTTGTACAGACCGATGAAACAGTAGGTACACACAACACTTGATAGTCGAGCTGTTGTACAGACCGGTGAAACAGTAGGTATACACAACACTTGATAGTCGAGCTGTTGTACAGACTGGTGACACAGTAGGTATACACAACACTTGATAGTCGAGCTGTTGTACATACCGATGAAACAGTAGGTATACACAACACTTGATAGTCGAGCTGTTGTACAGACCGGTGAAACAGTAGGTACACACAACACTTGATAGTCGAGCTGTTGTACAGACCGATGAAACAGTAGGTATACACAACACTTGATAGTCGAGCTGTTGTACAGACTGATGAAACAGTAGGTATACACAACACTTGATAGTCGAGCTGTTGTACAGACTGGTGAAACAGTAGGTATACACAACATACTTTTTGTTAATATTATAATGTTTTTGTATTTATTATTAGGGGGTCGGAGTGGCTAAGAGGTATGGCTTCCGCCTCGAAATCTAGAGGTACCGGGTTTGCTTCCCAGTATAAGAATAATAATAATAACAATAAAAGCCCCTTCAGTCATAACTGACTATGGGAAAGCGCCCCTGAGGTGACAGCCCTCAGCTGCTTATTTTCCTGGTGCTCCTTTCGACGTTTTCTCCTCTCTTCTGCTTTTTGTGTAAGCCTCTTTTCGCCCAATCTGAGGTGGCGCGTAAATAGCATCGCACTTAGTGCGATCGGCAGCTTCATCCTCCCATGTTGCTGGATCCATGTCCAGTGCCCTCATATCTCTCTTGCACACATCTTTGAACCTCAGCTGTGGTCGCCCAACTGTTCTCTTGCCTTCTGCTAATTGCCCGTAGAAGATATCCTTCGGGATGCGACCATCTTCCATGCGGCGGACATGGCCAAGCCAGCGTAGTCTGCGCTGTCTAAGCAGTGTTTACATGAGTAGAGGGAATTTAAATTATGGAAACGTTTTTTCAGAACCACGTGATTCCTAATGACGTCATTCTCCCAACTGGTTTCCGGGATAGTGAGATCGGATGCCTAGCCTTCTCGGATAAGGGCGAAAAAATAAGAGGTCCCATGTGCAAGTTGCGCACGTTAAAAATCCCACTGCAGGTCGAAATTGTAAAGAGTAGGCTGTAAGGCCGCTGTCCTGGCAAAATTTTAAAAGGTGAAACCTACTCACCACAAAAATATTTATAAAACGTGTGATTCCTGTATTCACACATCGAGATTCTCGCCGGTGATACAAGGTTCGAGCACTGTGCTCAAATCCTCGTTGTGTGATCTAAGGGAGGAGATCGGAGCACTGATAGAGTTGTCCATGTGCAATGAAGATTGCCCTTTAAACCAAACCACACCAAACCAAACCCCACCACACCAAACCACACCAAACCAAACTACACCAAACCAAACCAAATCGCACCAAACCAAACTAAACCAAACCAAACCAAATCACACCAAACCAAACTAAACCCAACCAAACCAAATTAAACCAAACCAAATCACACCAAACAAAACCAAATCACACCAAACCAAACCAAACCAGACCAGACCAAACCACACCAGACCAGACCAAACAACACCAAACCAAACCAAACCAGACCAAACCAAACCAGACCAGACCAAACCACACCAAACCAGACCAAACCACACCAAACCAGACCAAACCAAACCAGACCAGACCAAACCACACCAAAACAAACCAAACCAGACCAGACCAAACCAAACCAGACCAGACCAAACCAAACCAAACCAAACCAGACCAAACCAAACCAAACCAGACCAGACCAAACCACACCAAACCAAACCCCACCACACCAAACCACACCAAACCAAACTACACCAAACCAAACCAAATCGCACCAAACCAAACTAAACCAAACCAAACCAAATCACACCAAACCAAACTAAACCCAACCAAACCAATTAAACCAAACCAAATCACACCAAACAAACCAAATCACACCAAACCAAACCAGACCAGACCAAACCACCCAGACCAGACCAAACCACACCAAACCAAACCAAACCAGACCAAACCAAACCAGACCAGACCAAACCACACCAAACCAGACCAAACCACACCAAACCAGACCAAACCAAACCAGACCAGACCAAACCACACCAAACCAAACCAAACCAGACCAGACCAAACCAAACCAGACCAGACCAAACCAAACCAAACCAAACCAGACCAGACCAAACCAAAACAAACCAGACCAGACCAAACCACACCAGACCAGACCAAACCACACCAAACCAAACCAGACCAGACCAAACCAAACCAGACCAAACCACACCAAACCAAACCACACCAAACCAAACCAGACCAGACCAAACCAAACCAAACCAAACCAGACCAGACCAAACCAAACCAAACCAGACCAGACCAAACCACACCAGACCAGACCAAACCACACCAAACCAAACCAGACCAGACCAAATCAAACCAAACTATACCAGACCAGACCAAACCAAACCAGACCAGACCAAACCACACCAAACCAGACCAAACCACACCAAACCAAACCAGACCAAACCACATGTAGTGAAATTGACAGAGATACAACGGTAAAATACCTCCAAAGATAACATTTAAGGATAAAAACATAATGCGTAGGCTGCTGTAGTACATGATCGCCTAGACCGCGTGTCATCATCCTCCATAAAAATTGACTTGCTAGACAGGAGGGGAACGGCGGATCAAAAAGGAAAAAAAATATGACTGGAAAGATTGCGTGAGACTAGAAAGGCTAAGGAGACGCAATTGGGGGGGAAACGGAGAAAAGTCACGTTTCCCAAGTTGACATAAAAAGTAAGCAACTCGACAGAAGGGACCATAGATATGTTACGCCACAGTCATTTATTGGACGCCTTTGCGCGATACCAAGCCTTTGATTTGAATTCAGCGGCTAAACGCAGAGGTTCGAAATATTACAAAAATTAAAAAGTAATTTTTTCTTAATATTAATGTTAGGAATATAAAAATTAGCTGGCCGGATGGCCCATTCAGAGCAGTGAACTAATATGTTCTTAATTTTACAGACGGATAGATAATATTGAAGATAATGACAAAAGACAGTGTTGTTCACATCATCGACAGACTGTATTGAATCTAAAAGTGTCGCTAATTGCACAAAAAAAACACGACCTTGAGACGCAGGTGTTCAAATCTACGTAGTATGGAAGAGAGGGACATTTGTGGTGGCTGTGTCTAAAAATAACTTTTAACGACAAAATTTTGGAGGGGAGAGAAAGGTTGGTTCAAAAATCAAGTACATTTTTGTAGAAACACAAGTAGAGACGGACAGACTAACAGATAACCATCCATACTTGACTGAAGCATGACTGAAATGACTTTAGTGTAGGAAATTTGAAATTAAAATAAACCTAGGCAGTGATTGGCCACAGACAATCATATCATTAGCGCTCAGACGCGAAAGTGGGGCCATTCTTCAATAGTTGTTCAGTGATAGACACAGATTTTAAAGTGTGGTGATTTCCATATGAAAGAAAGTGAAAGAAGTTTAGGGACGCCATACTATAGCCAGCAGCTCAGCTGAGTTTTGCTAGCAATTCTGTGTTATTTATTCATAATCTGGTAAGATTGAAATTATTTCCTTATATATTTTGAATATTGTTTCATGTTTGAGTGATTTGATACTGCCATATCGAAATCTAGCCTTACACACAAGTAGGGATTTGCTCTAGACCCCCCGCCCTAGTCAGGGTCTAGGGACCAACAATGTACATAAACTCCAGCAAGGATTATGCAAGACAGATCAAGTGTTGAGAATAATGAAACATATTACCTATCCTCTTTTAGGGCAGAAAACTAATAAATATTTTTCAGAATCTATAGTCTGGGAGGATCTATCTGATGTAAAACCACCATGGTAAATGTGCTGTTTGGTCAGAGAGATCTGACCTGTCTGTATGATGTGGTTGTTGTGTCAGTGTTGTGTCCAGACGTGGGTAGAGAATAGATTTTGACACATGGCCCATACTTTGATTGCAGAGCTGTGAGTTTCTGTTGTCAACAAAGCAGTGTCTATTCAGTTGGTGACTTACTCGAGTGTATCTGTGCAGTTCTTGTGACAGAGACCACCATTATTGCCCGCCAGCACGGAGAGGTGGGACCACCTGGTTTCAGCACCAGAGCTACAACTACAAGATGAGTGAGCCTCTGGTCTGCTGGACATTCACCAACGCTGTGTAGTTACTAATACCCCCATAAAAATTCCCACCATTTTCTGGACACTGTGTAGTCAATATAGACAGGTGTGATGAGGCCACCCCAACAGCACAAACATTAACTATCCTCCCAAGTAGATGACTACTAGAACATTTTAATAAAACTAACTAGTATAGTACATATATATGTACACTATTGCATTTATGATATAATATTCCATGCATTTCTTTCATAATCTCTAAATCCTTTTAAGTTCTGGTCAACCTAAAAAAATTGATCCAGAACAAAATAAATGTAATATAATTCTATCAAAAAATTTACACACTTGAGTTAGTTCAGTGTATTTTAACATTTATTAATATTATTAGTCTTGTTAAATATCTGTGGGTATATCTATAACCTATTATACCACACTACATATCATAACCCTAGACACTTTACGTAGCCACATTCATTAAAAAAAATTAAGTGTGAGGTCGTAGTGGTAGCAAGAAAGGCCTTCTGACAATTCTCAACTACATTTTATCTCAGGAGCCTTCACAGCTGGCCTCATACAATTACATTTAGTTATATCAACATCATACAATACCATCAAACACCACTACATATATTGGGGTCTTGTCCGGGGATAATTAGCCCAACAGTAATATTAGGATCTCCTGGTGGGAGAAATAAAAGTAGGGAAATAAATTGTAAAATTCCCTTTAACATTAAAAGTGTCCCTACAGATAAAAGTTGGTGAATCTTCACAGCCAGTAATAATTAATTAGTTAACTGGTTAGTTAGAATTGGTTAGACTATAGTCATAAGAAGTACTTAGTGTATTTACTGGTTAGAGATTTATCTTGTATATTATTATATTGTCTAAAAAGTATGGCGGAGCTGGCAAAATTTAGATCAGCTGCTGTGCTCACCGCGAAGGAGATGGGAATGGATGGTCAAATTTTAATTCAATACGTAACGACTGAATGTGATAAATATATTGAACGGGAAGAAAGGAGATTAGAAAAAGAGGTTGAAAGAAAATCAGAATCTGAAAGGTTAGCTGAAGAAAAGAGGTTACAAATTGAGGCTGAGACAAAGAGGCTGCAGATTGAGGCAGAAGAAAAACGACAGCAAAGGGAGGCAGAAGATAAAAAGGCCGAAAGGGAAGCAGAAGATAGAAGGTTGCAAAGGGAGCACGAATTACGACTAAGGGAGCTGGAATTACAAGGCCAGGCTCCTGAAATTGGTGCCAGCCCTTTTGCCTCAGATGCTACGCCCAGTCTGGGAGCCTCAAACTCCGCTATGGGGTTTCATTTAGACCATTTTGTTGAAAAAGACGATGACATAGAGGGGTACCTAGGACGTTTTGAGTTATTAGCTACTACATATGGGTTAGAGAGAGAGAGGTGGAGCTTAAAGCTATCACAGGGATTGAGAGGTACTTCTTATGAAGTATTTGCCAAAATGAACAGGGAAGACCAAGACAATTATGACATGTTAAAGCAGGCTTTCTTATTAAGGTACGAGAAGAATGGTGAATTTTATCGTAAGAAATTTAGAAATGCCAAACTGTTGTCTGGGGAGACATACCACCAATTCTCTGCTAGACTAGAAACCTATTTGGAGAAATGGACGGCTCTGGGGAAGACCCAAGATCCCAAGGAAATGATCATGATTGAGCAATTGAGAGAGTCCATGGCTCCAGACATGAGAAAATTTCTCATGGAACAAGGTGCAGAGAAGTTGGGGGAAATTTTAAATGTTGCTGAGAGGTATCAGGCAGCCCAGGCAGAGGTAAGTGGTGCTAAGAAGAAGCACATAGACAATTTTAAAGCTCCACAGCAATTTAATAAATTTGATAATAGAGAGCAGGGAAATAAAGGTAGGACAAACTTTGAGCGGCCAAGAAATGACTATCGCGACAGAAACTCACAGTTCAATGACCAAAAGTTCAATGAAAGAAAACCGTTGAACCAAGGAAAAAGATGGTGTAAATGGTGCAAGAAGGATAACCATAACACCGAATTTTGTAGAAGGAAACCTTCAAACATTGCTGCAATGAAGTCGGGGACGCAAAGATTAAAGGTTAATCCTAATGGACAACAGGAACCTTATCACCCCCCAGTTTGTGAGGATGTTATTTGTAATGGGGTCACCATAAGGTGCCTTTATGATACAGGTTTGGATTATGATTCAGTTGTGAAGTCTAGCCTAGTGGACCCAAGTCAGTATACCACAGAAACAGTGGAAATACAAGGGGCGACTAAGGACATACCACTCATGACACCTCCCATCGCAAGGATAACGGTGAAAACTCGCTATGTGGAAGGAGAAATCAGAGCAGCAGTGATAGATGAACCAATCTACCCTCTGATATTGGGGTGTAGATACGTCTTCTTGGGGAATCCCGAGAAACCTGTGATCATGGCGACAGTGCAGACCAGGTCACAGAAGAAGGAGGAAGAAGGTGAACCTATAAATGCTCATCCAGAGGAGATGAGGAAGGCGCAGGCTGAGGATAGGACACTCAAGCCCTGTTTTAAAAAATTGCCCAAATGCCACACACCTCCGAGCAAGGGGGAATATTTCATGAAGAACAGATTATTATACAGGAAGACAGGAACTAGGTCCACTGGTCACGGACAGTTAGTTCTTCCCAAGATATATAGGGCAAACTTAATAAGGAGCTTACATGTTGGAACAGATGGTGACCATGAGAAAGTCGGTACCATCTGCCAAAAGATTGCTCGAAAATACTATTGGCCCGACGTAAATGTCGATGTTGAAAACTTTGTAGAAGCATGTGGCGTATTTCATGAGGGAACACCCACAAAGGGAAAATATGTGCAGGACCTAGAAACGCCACGGGGCAACTTTAGGCCTGAAAGGAAAACTAATTATACTCAGGTAGACAAAGTGGAATGGGAGCCCCCTTTTCACACCCAGTCGTCACTTGAATGGATTAACATGGCCACTATGCGACAAGTACAAAGAAGAAATTTAACCCAGAATAATCTGACAATCCCTCAGTCAGGATTATATAAGCTGGAAGAACAGAAAAGAGAGCGAAGATCTCTCATAAGCAATCTAAAGTGGGGGGATAAACCCAAGAAAAAAATTGGTAGTGGTCGATTTGTGAGTGATGATTCTAGGAAGAAAAGTCCTCATTATAAAGCTTCTAAGGGACGGGACCAGACGGGTTCCATGAAAAATAAGTATGATAAATTAAAGATCCAGATGTAGCTTTATTAAGGACCTGGACAGATGAGAAGGCGGAAGAGACTGTTACCTCATCGTATCAATATGTGAACGAACTGACCACTCGTTTGAAAGCTGGATGGAAACTGGCAAATGATAATTTGAAACAAGCCAGGAAGAAACATGCAGCATATTTTAATAGGAAGGCAAAGGACAGGGAACTGGCAGTCGGAGAGAAGGTGCTGCTTCTACTACCGGGAAGCCAGAATAAATTACAAATTGGTTGGCAAGGTCCATATACGGTTCTAGAGAAGGTGTCTAGAACAAACTATAAAATTGACAAAAAAGGGGAAGGAAAAAGTTTATCATGTAAACCTGTTAAAGAAGTATCTGGACAGACCACTCCAGGAAAGCACCCCCTTATTGACCTTGGCTATTGCAACCCAGATGCAAAACGAACCACTCACCTCACATGAATACCCATTACATCCTTGTGAAACCGCAGCACAGGTAAAAGTCAGTAAGCACCTGACTAAAAACCAGAGGGAGAGAGTTCAACAAGTTCTGGAGGAACATACAGATGTATTAACAGATAAACCAGGCCATACAAATTTGCTACAGTATGACATGAAACTGGTAGACTCAAACCCAATCTGTATGAGAGCCTATTCTATTCCGTTCGCGAAGGAGAAGGCATTGAAGGAAGAAATAGAGTATTTGTTGAAGGAGGGGATTATTTCGCACAGTGAATCATCTTTTAGTTCTAGTGTCGTTTTGTTGAGAAAACCGTCTGGGGAACACAGACTGTGCATAGATTACAGGAAACTGAATGCTGTCACAGAAGGACAAGTGGATCCATTACCAGACACAAAACAGTTATTTGCCAGACTGAACAAGGCAAAATACTTTTCAAAGGTGGATCTTAGTAAAGGCTATTACCAGATCCCAGTGAAGCCTGAAGTGAGACCTTATTTGGCTTTTAGCACCTCGGATGGACATTATGAATTCAATATGCTACCATTCGGACTGAAAAATGCTCCGAGTGTGTTTTCAAGGATGATGCGCAAATTGTTGGATCCCCTGAATAACCCATGTATCACGAATTTCATGGATGATATTCTCGTCGCCACAGAGACATTTGAAGAACACATTGAAGCTCTGGAGATGTTGTTTGATAGACTTCGGGAGGCGAACTTAACTGCTAGGCCAACAAAATGTTGTATTGGATGCAAAGAGTTGGAATTCTTGGGACACACTGTATATCAGGGTAATATGACCCCTGATCCTAAGAACTTGGAAAAACTGCAGAGAGCACCTAGGCCACAAACAAAAAAGGACGTGCGATCATTCGTGTCGTTATGCGGATTTTATCAGAAATACATCAAAAATTTTAACGCTATATGTGCTCCTCTGACTGATCTGACTCGCAAGGGACTTCCAGATAAAATTATTTGGACTGCACAATGTGAACTAGCGTTCCAAGAGTTAAAGGAAAAACTCACTAGCAAGCCTATTCTCAAACTGCCTGATTTGACACAGGACTTTGTCTTAAGAACCGATGCAACTAATGTAGGACTCGGAGGGGCTTTGTTGCAAAGATCATCTTCACCTGATGGGGAACTTAAACCAGTCGCTTATGCAAGCCGCAAATTGAATAAGGCGGAACAAGGATACTCCACAAGCGAAAAAGAATGTTTAGCATTAATCTGGGCAATAAAGAAGTTTCAAATCTATCTGTATGGTAGGACTTTTGTGGTGGAGACGGACCATCAGCCTCTCGTGTTCTTGTCTCAGGCTAAGCATGAAAACGCAAGATTGCTGAGGTGGTCTTTGTTGCTTCAACCTTATCAGTTTAGTATCCAATATATCCCAGGCAAATTGAATGTCGGTGCAGATTTCCTCAGTCGGCACCCCTGTGATCAAAATTAGAGTAGTGGCAGACGTGAGGAGTAATTTTACCTATGTGTATCGCTGGTTTTGGAACTTGCCATAGGCATGTTTTCAAGTGGGGAGATGTGTAGTGAAATTGACAGAGATACAACGGTAAAATACCTCCAAAGATAACATTTAAGGATAAAAACATAATGCGTAGGCTGCTGTAGTACATGATCGCCTAGACCGCGGGTCATCATCCTCCATAAAAATTGACTTGCTAGACAGGAGGGGAACGGCGGATCAAAAAGGAAAAAAAATATGACTGGAAAGATTGCGTGAGACTAGAAAGGCTAAGGAGACGCATTTGGGGGGGAAACGGAGAAAAGTCACGTTTCCCAAGTTGACATAAAAAGTAAGCAACTCGACAGAAGGGACCATAGATATGTTACGCCACAGTCATTTATTGGACGCCTTTGCGCGATACCAAGCCTTTGATTTGAATTCAGCGGCTAAACGCAGAGGTTCGAAATATTACAAAAATTAAAAAGTAATTTTTTCTTAATATTAATGTTAGGAATATAAAAATTAGCTGGCCGGATGGCCCATTCAGAGCAGTGAACTAATATGTTCTTAATTTTATAGACGGATAGATAATATTGAAGATAATGACAAAAGACAGTGTTGTTCACATCATCGACAGACTGTATTGAATCTAAAAGTGTCGCTAATTGCACAAAAAAACACGACCTTGAGACGCAGGTGTTCAAATCTACGTAGTATGGAAGAGAGGGACATTTGTGGTGGCTGTGTCTAAAAATAACTTTTAACGACAAAATTTTGGAGGGGAGAGAAAGGTTGGTTCAAAAATCAAGTACATTTTGTAGAAACACAAGTAGAGACGGACAGACTAACAGATAACCATCCATACTTGACTGAAGCATGACTGAAATGACTTTAGTGTAGGAAATTTGAAATTAAAATAAACCTAGGCAGTGATTGGCCACAGACAATCATATCATTAGCGCTCAGACGCGAAAGTGGGGCCATTCTTCAATAGTTGTTCAGTGATAGACACAGATTTTAAAGTGTGGTGATTTCCATATGAAAGAAAGTGAAAGAAGTTTAGGGACGCCATACTATAGCCAGCAGCTCAGCTGAGTTTTGCTAGCAATTCTGTGTTATTTATTCATAATCTGGTAAGATTGAAATTATTTCCTTATATATTTTGAATATTGTTTCATGTTTGAGTGATTTGATACTGCCATATCGAAATCTAGCCTTACACACAAGTAGGGATTTGCTCTAGACCCCCCGCCCTAGTCAGGGTCTAGGGACCAACAATGTACATAAACTCCAGCAAGGATTATGCAAGACAGATCAAGTGTTGAGAATAATGAAACATATTACCTATCCTCTTTTAGGGCAGAAAACTAATAAATATTTTTCAGAATCTATAGTCTGGGAGGATCTATCTGATGTAAAACCACCATGGTAAATGTGCTGTTTGGTCAGAGAGATCTGACCTGTCTGTATGATGTGGTTGTTGTGTCAGTGTTGTGTCCAGACGTGGGTAGAGAATAGATTTTGACACATGGCCCATACTTTGATTGCAGAGCTGTGAGTTTCTGTTGTCAACAAAGCAGTGTCTATTCAGTTGGTGACTTACTCGAGTGTATCTGTGCAGTTCTTGTGACAGAGACCACCATTATTGCCCGCCAGCACGGAGAGGTGGGACCACCTGATTTCAGCACCAGAGCTACAACTACAAGATGAGTGAGCCTCTGGTCTGCTGGACATTCACCAACGCTGTGTAGTACTAATACCCCCATAAAAATTCCCACCATTTTCTGGACACTGTGTAGTCAATATAGACAGGTGTGATGAGGCCACCCCAACAGCACAAACATTAACTATCCTCCCAAGTAGATGACTACTAGAACATTTTAATAAAACTAACTAGTATAGTACATATATATGTACACTATTGCATTTATGATATAATATTCCATGCATTTCTTTCATAATCTCTAAATCCTTTTAAGTTCTGGTCAACCTAAAAAAATTGATCCAGAACAAAATAAATGTAATATAATTCTATCAAAAAATTTACACACTTGAGTTAGTTCAGTGTATTTTAACATTTATTAATATTATTAGTCTTGTTAAATATCTGTGGGTATATCTATAACCTATTATACCACACTAGATATCATAACCCTAGACACTTTAAGTAGCCACATTCATTAAAAAAAATTAAGTGTGAGGTCGTAGTGGTAGCAAGAAAGGCCTTCTGACAATTCTCAACTACATTTTATCTCAGGAGCCTTCACAGCTGGCCTCATACAATTACATTTAGTAATATCAACATCATACAATACCATCAAACACCACTACACCACACCAAACCAAACCAAACCAGAGATCGGAGCACTGATAGAGTTGTCCATGTGCAATGAAGATTGCCCTTTAAACCAAACCACACCACACCAAACCACACCAAACCAAACTACACCAAACCAAACCACACCAAACCAAACCACACCAAACCACACCAAACCAAACAACACCAAACCAAACTACACCAAACCAAACCACACCAAACCAAACAACACCAAACCAAACTACACCAAACCAAACCACACCAAACCAAACAACACCAAACCAAACTACACCAAACCACACCAAACCAAACTACACCAAACCAAACCACACCAAACCAAACCACACCAAACCAAACAACACCAAACCAAACTACACCACACCAAACCAAACCACACCAAACCAAACCCCACCACACCAAACCAAACTACACCAAACCAAACCAAATCGCACCAAACGACACCAAACCAAACCAGAGATCCGAGCACTGATAGAGTTGTCCATGTGCAATGAAGATTGCCCTTTAAACCAAACCACACCACACCAAACCACACCAAACCAAACTACACCAAACCACACCACACCAAACCACACCACACCAAACCACACCAAACCACACCAAACCAAACAACACCAAACCAAACTACACCAAACCAAACCACAAAAAACCCCCAAAACCAAAAAAAAAAAAACCCAAACCAAACAAACAAACCAACCCCAAAAAACCCAAACCAAAAAAAAACAACCCAAACCCAAAAAAACCCAACCCCCCAACCAAACCCCCAACCCCAAACCACCCCCAAAACCCCCCCCAAACCAAACCCCCCCCAACAAAAAAAAAAAAAAAAAAAAAACCCCAAACCAACAAACCCCCCCCCAAACCAACCCCCCCCCCCCCCCCCAAACCAACCCCCCCAAACCAAACCAAACCCCAAAAAAAAACCCCCCAACCAAACCAAAAAACCCCCCCCAAAAAACCAACCAAACCCCCCCCCCCCCCAACCACCCCCCCCCCCCCCCCCCCAACCCACCCCCCAACAAAAAACCCCCCCCCAACCCCCCCCCCCCCCCAAAACCCCCAAAAACACCCCAACCCAAAAAAACCAAACCCCCCCCCCCAACCCCCCAAAACCCACCCCCCCCCCCCCCCCCAAAACCCCCCCCCCCCCCCCCAACCCCCAACCCCCCAAACCAACCCCCCCCCCAAACCCCCCCCCCCCCCCACCCCCCCCAAACCCCCCCCCCCCAACCCCCCCCCAAAAACCCCCCCCCCCACACCCACCCCCAAAAACCCCCCCCCCCAAACCCCCCCCAAACCCCCCCCCCCACCCCACCAAACCCCCCCCCCCCAACACCCCCCCCCCCCCCCCCCCCCCCCCCCCAAAAAACCCCCCCCCCCCACCACCCCCCAAAAAAAAACCCCCCCCCCCCCCCCCCAACCCCCCCCCCCCCCAAAAAACCCCCCCAAAAAACACCCCCCCCCCCCAAAAACCCCCCCCCCCCCCCCCCCCCCCACCCCCCCCCCCCCAACCCCCCCCCCCAAAAAACAAAACCAACACCCCCCCAAAACCCCCCCCCCCCCCCCCCCCCCCAAACCACCCACCCCCCCCCCCCACCCCCAACCCCCACACCCCCCCCAAAACACCAACCCCCCCCCAACAAACCCCCCCCCCCCCCCCCCCCCCCCCCCCCCCCCCCCCCCACCCCCCCCCCAAACCACCCCCAAAAAACCCCCAAAAACACAAAACCAAAAAAACCCCCCCCCAAAAAAAAACCCCCCCCCCCCCCCACAAAAACCCCCCCCCCCCCAACCCCCCCCCCCCCCCCCCAAAAACCCCCAAACAACCCCCCCCCCCCCCCCAACCCCCAACCCCCCCAACCCCCCCCACCCCCCCCCCCCCCCCCCCACCCCCCCCCCCCACACCCCCCCCCCCCCCCCAAAAAAAAACCCCCCCAAACACCCCCCAAAAAAACCAAAAACACCCACCCCCCCAACCACCAAAACCCCCCCCCCCCCCACCCCCCCCCCCCCCCCCCCCCCCAAACCCCAACCAACACCCCCACCCCCCCCAAACCAAACACCCCCCCCCAAACCACCCCCACCCCCCCAAAAACCCCCCCCCCCCAAAAAAAAGAAAAAACCCCAACCCCCCCCCCCCCCCACCCCCCCCCAACCCCAAACCCCCCCCCCACAAAAACCCCCCCCCCCCCCCCCCCAAACCCCCCCCCCCCCCCCAAACACCCCCCAAACCAAACCCCCCCCCCACCCCCAAAACCCCAACCCCACCCCCCCAAAAACCCCCCCCCAAAAAAACCCCCCCACCCCAACCCCCCCCCCCAAACCAAACCCCCCCCCCCCCCCCCCCCCCCCCCCCCCCCCCCCCCAACCCCAAACCCCCCCCCCCCCCCCAAACCCCCCCAAAAAAAACCCCAAAACCAAACCCAAACCCCCAAAAACCCCCCCCAAACCCCACCCCAACCCCCCCCCCAAAAAAACCCCCCCCACCCCCCCCCCCCCCAAACCCCCCAACCCCCAAACCCCCCCCAAAAACCCCCACCCACCCCCCCCCCCCCCCCCCCCCCCAAACCAAACCCCCCCCCCAAACCCCCCAAAAAAACCAACCCCCCCCCCCCAAAACCCCCCCCCAAAAAAAACCCCCCCCCCAACCAACCCCAAACCCACCCAAACCCCCCAACCCACCCCCCAACCCACAAAACAACCCCCCAAAAAAACCAACCCCAAAAAAAACCCCCCCCCCAAACCAACCAAAAAAAACCCAAACCACCCCAAACCCCCCCCCCCCCCACCAAACCAAAAAACCAAACCAACCCCCCCAACACAAACCCCCAACCCCCCCAAACCCCCCCCCCCCCAAACCCCCCACCACCAAAACCAACCCCCCCCAAAACCCCCACCCCAAACCCACCCCAAACCAACCAAACCAAACACAAACCACACAAACCAAACCCCGCTTGTCTGCTGCATGTCCCCATGACGACACTAATTCTCTTGTTGTTAGTTACCTGGATGTGCTGGTTATGAGTCTATAGAGCAACGCTTCAAAAATGGCATGGAGAGAATTGAGAAAAAAAAAAAAAAAAACGAATCCGTGGACAGTAATTTGACTAATTAATTACTAACTGCTTTATTACAACATTTTAGCAAATGTATGGATATTTTTTTATTACTTTTGTCTTGTCATGTATTTTAAATAAAATAAATAAACTGAGAATTTAAAAATAAACTTTCTACTTTTCTGTCTGCGAATCATTATATAAGAACTTCGTTGTTTTTTCATACATCACCCGAATTAAAAATGGGAAAAATTCAATAAAATTGTGTCCAAAATTAAACATACATCATTTTACGTATGGGAACTAAATGCGTGTTGTTTTAACAGGCGCACAATTGAGCTCCCGTCCCGATAAATGCGCCATGAAAAAAAAAACCAACTAGTCTTAACACTCTACACACCTTTGTCTGAGGTCACCCTTTCCTCTCTTGTTCTATTTTGAACCTTTCCACTCTTATCCTATTTTTCTATTGCCCTCTAATAATATGTATGAATATATAATACACTGTTTTTAAATGTGTCTTGATTTTTTATTTCATATTTATTTATCTCCAACTCATTCAGTCCTCTTCTATTTCCAGTCCCCACTAATATTACGTTTTGGTAGTTTATTGTTCAGTTTCGTTTTTTAGTTTCTTAGTATGTATTGTGTACATCCGGTGGTGGCAGTCATTTCCTTTTCCGGGCACGCTTGTCTGTTAGCGTGCATCAAAAGTGTTAGGACTTCGGTACCTTTAGGGAAGTACCTAGATTGTATTTTTATATTTATTTAGGTTCTTATGTGTTCTATCTATCCTTCACTTTCTTTCCTTTCCCTGACGAAGGCCTTGTGGCCGTAACGTTGACTATTTTCTTTGTATTTTGTCCTCGTAAGACGAATCACCTTTTTTCGATTTTTTTTCACACCCATCCATGAAAAAGATTGCAACTTTGATGGGGAAAGTTGGAACTAAGATGAGAGATATATAAGAGATAGATGAGAGATAGATAAGAGATAGATGAGAGATAGATGAGAGATAGATGAGATATAGATAAGAGATAGATGAGAGATAGATGAGAGATAGATGAGAGAATTATGAAACCGGCAGTTTAACTGTTGTTGTTTTTAATGTTTGATAAGAACGTTGTTTTGTTTACCATTCCTTCAACTGTGTACACGTGACATCTTAAAAGGGCCAGTGTTTTTGTTCGATAAGCACGTAAGATAATACTAACGATATCATACATGAGAATATGTTTTTGTGTGTTCGTCTTTCAAGTTTTTACTAAGGATATTTCTGGACTTCCACGTGGTCTAGTGGTTAGGCTTTCGATCTCTCACCGCGTCGGCACGGATTCTATTCCCTAATTGGGAAAGTTAATCTTTTTCTTTTCAACATCTTGATTATAGCTGCGCCCGAGCTTGCGCCCTGTAAAGGATACCCCTGCTACACTCGATGGTGTCGGCACAAAACAGGAAATAGCAAAGAACAACCTGGCGATCACATCTGAAGTTTACAGATGTGTGCACGAGAGATATAAATTCTTTGTACATAAATCCAACAACCTAGGAGGATGAAGCTGATGGTCGCACCAAGTGGCGATGCTGCCTACGGCGCCACCTTAGATTGAGCGAAAAGAAGAGAAAATAGCGCGTTGAAAGGAACACCATGCAAAACGCAGCTGAGGGCTATCACCCCAGGGGCGCATTCCCATAGTCAGTTACGACTGAAAGCGGGGGCTACTACTAATGATATTTCTACAAGTTAAAGTAATCTATTTTGGTCCCTTCAACGTTTGACGTGGATCAGTCTGTATTAGACAGTTCTGCTGTGTATTAACGTCGTGTCATAATTGTTGAACACAGGTCAACAAAATGTCAAAGTCTGTTGTTCAATTTTTAAGAAATAAGTAAAAAATAAAACAAGCTTCATATTTCAGACATCTAAAAGATAACCATATACACGTTGACAGACTGGGAAAAAACGATAATCAAATAACGTATGACATCTAGTACCAGCTGCGCTCACATTTCAATAATTCTAGCATCATTCTATAAGCAAAATAATGGGAGTCCTATGGTTGAGAGGTATGGCGTCCGCCTCGAATTATAGAGGTGTAGGGTTCGATTCCCAGTTGAGGGAATTTAATTTATGGAAATGTTTTTTCTTCAGAACCAGTAGTCCTAATGATGTCATACTCCGCCCTTGTGTGACCTAAGGGAGGAGATCGGAGCACTGATGGAATTTGGTTTGGTTTTTTTTATCTTCATTGCACACGGACATTCAACAAAAGAGAAGTTGGTAAGAAAACGAAGATGGCTGTATACCGCTCCACCTATGTCCCAGTCTTGACATATGGATGCGAGTCATGGGCAATGACTACAACCCATAAAAGCCAGATCCAAACCTCAGAAATGAGGTATCTGAGAAAGGTGATTGAAGTAACAAGAAGAGACATGATCCGCAACCAGACGATACCTCAAGGCCTAAAAACCCAACCCCTGCAGACCCAAGTAGAACAGTCCCAGCTAAGATGGTTTGCCCATGTCTGCAGAATGGGAGAAGATCGGCTACCACGACAAGCATGGGAAACTAAGAGCCAGGGATACATACCTCCAAGACGACCCAGAGTCCGCTGGGAGGACAACATTAGACAATCTTTGAAGGACCGAGGACTAGAATGGACCAAGCCAGGAGGAAGACAGCCGATAGGATAGTATGGAGCTCTCTCTTACAAACCTCTACACCTCACGGTAGAAGACGAACGACTAAGTAAGTAAGTAAGTAGTTATTTTCAGTGTTGTATTATATTCAGATACCTGTTGTTATTTGCAACTCATTGCTGTTGGTGGTGACAATTTATATTACAATTTAATTTTTTGTTACTTTTTTTCAATGTAATTTTCACGTTCTGTGTTGTTTGTATTAATTTAGTGGTTTTCCTTACGTTATGAGCAATTGTGGCTGTTCTTTTTTCATGTGTGTGTGGTAGCGTTTCTTACGTTTCCAGACTGTAATTTCCCGGGAGTCGGAAAAATGTGTGTGTTTTTCCCGGGAGCCGGGAATTTATTTATATTTGGACGTGCGATTTAATATAACAGTGGTAACCTGTGTCTAGGTTGAACGTGACACCCCTCGCCAAAATGAGGCAAACGTTTATTTAAAAATAAAATTGAATTGTTAGACCACATTTCTTTGTATGTCAATATATTTCCCAATTGAATGAAAGCTGTGTTCTGATTACTTTGATTTATTTTATTCAGTTCCAGGTTTAGTTCATCTTCTTTGGTTATTTTCATTGACAATCTATTATCATTTTTGTTTGTTTCTTCCCGTTCTTCATTTTTATTCGGTTTCGTTGTCGATGACGAGATGTGGCGGGAAAATGTTCTTTAATTCTTCTGCGAACGTTATACGAGGGAAGGTCAAAAAGTAATGCCTCCTATTTTTTATGTATGTAAATACTGCATCGGTGTGCAATTTGTAAATTTAGCAGGATTCCTCAAACACTCTTCTGCACTGTATAGCATTACCAACCTGTTTCAGTAACAGGTGGCACCACTGTAACAGTTTAAAAATGGCTGCCAAAGACGTTCGGTTAAAACAACGTTATGTCATAGAATTCCTCAATGCTGAAGGCGAGACCCAATTCGCATCCACGAACGTTTGAAGAATGTTTATGGAGATTCAACAGTGGATGTTAGCACTGTCCGACGTTGGGTACATCGTTGCGACGAAGCTGAAGTAGGTCAATCCTCAATGGCTGACGCAAAGCGGACTGGCCGTCCGTCTACCGCAGTGACTCCACACAACATTCATCGAGTTGATGGCATCATTCGTGGTGACCATCGGGTAACACTGGATGAACTTTCTTCCCTGTTGTCCATTAGTACAGGCAGTGTCCAGAACATCATTAAAGACCTGGGTTATTCAAAAGTTTGTGCACGGTGGGTACCCAGAATGTTGACAGACAGACATAAAGAAACAAGGAAAACCATTGCCATCAACCTCCTGCACCGTTACGAAACTGAAGGAGAAGAGTTTTTATCGAATATTGTGACAGGTAATGAGACTTGGGTTCATTTTATTGAACCAGAATCCAAGAGGCAGTCAATGGAATGGCATCACACAACATCGCCGACCAGAAAGAAGTTCACCATCTGTAGGGAAAGTTATGGCCTCCGTGTTTTGGGATGAGAAGGGTGTGATTCTTCTCGACTTCTTGGAACAGGGAAACACGGTGAATGCAGACCGTTACATTGAAACTTTGAAGAAGCTTAGAGGTCGTCTTCGGCGACTTTACCCATTAAAAGATCAGAGAACTGCACTACTGTTGCACGATAATGCCACGCCACACACCGCTAGACGCACCATTGATGCGATTGCAGAATTTGGCTGGACATTATTACCACATCCCCCTTACAGTCCCGATCTTGCACCTTCTGACTTCCATCTGTTTGGACCACTGAAAGAAGATCTTCGCGGACATCACTTTGAGGACACCGAGACCCTTAAACGCGCCGTACGCCAGTGGTTTAGGAAAAAGGACACAAAATTTTTACCGTGCGGGGATACATGCCCTTGTGAGAAGATGGACAAAAACTGTAACAAATAACGGAGACTACATTGAGAAATAAATTGTTGAAGTTCAGACTTGGGGCTACATTTCAATGTGAATTTTATCTGTTTTCTTGCCTATTGAATGAAATTAAAAATTAAGAGAAAATTACTTTTTTGACCGTCCCTCGTAGAATGTAGTTTTTGAACAGAAATGTCAATTGTCTTCTCATTTTTATGCTCTATGGATTTAGGAGGTACATGAGTCTGGTAATACGTTTCTTCTTTCGTCGTTCTTTGATTCAACTTTAGATGTGGCTCCATGCTTCCTGTCAGGTGACCAACTTTAGATATTGCTCCATGCTTCCTGTCAGCTGACCAACTTTAGATGTGGCTCCATGTTTCCTGTCAGGGGACCAACTTTAGATGTGGCTCCATGCTTCCTGTCAGGTGACCAACTTTAGATGTGGATCTAAGCTTCCTGTCAGATGACCAGCTTTAGATGTTGCTCCATGCTTCCTGTCAGCTGACCAACTTTAGATGTGGCTCCATGTTTCCTGTCAGGGGACCAACTTTAGATGTGGCTCCATGCTTCCTGTCAGGTGACCAACTTTAGATGTGGATCTAAGCTTCCTGTCAGATGACCAGCTTTAGATGTTGCTCCATGCTTCCTGTCAGCTGACCAACTTTAGATGTGGCTCCATGTTTCCTGTCAGGGGACCAACTTTAGATGTGGCTCCATGCTTCCTGTCAGGTGACCAACTTTAGATGTGGCTCTATGCTTCCTGTCAGATGACCAGCTTTAGATGTTGCTCCATGCTTCCTGTCAGCTGACCAACTTTAGATGTGGCTCCATGTTTCCTGTCAGGTGACCAACTTTAGATGTGGCTCCATGCTTCATACGGAGCAAAAATGAAATGATATAACTGATAGATGCTGACAAAACCTGAGAGATAAAATGGAAGGACCAGGCCATAACAGGAAACCACATCTTATTCTCATCTTTTCTTCCACTGGAACTTGTCATCAGTTCAACAGTTCAACATTAGTGAACTTGTCATCAGTTCAACATTACTGAACGTGTCATCAGTTCAACATTAGTGAACTTGTCACCAGTTCAACTTTAGTGAACTTGTCACCAGTTCAACATTAGTGAACTTGTCATCAGTTCAACATTAGTGAACTTGTCACCAGTTCAACATTAGTGAACTTGTCATCAGTTCAACATTAGTGAACTTGTCACCAGTTCAACATTAGTGAACTTGTCACCAGTTCAGCATTAGTGAACGTGTCATCAGTTCAACATTAGTGAACTTGTCACCAGTTCAACATTAGTGAACTTGTCATCAGTTCAACATTAGTGAACTTGTCACCAGTTCAACATTAGTGAACTTGTCACCAGTTCAACATTAGTGAACTTGTCATCAGTTCAACATTAGTGAACTTGTCATCAGTTCAACATTAGTGAACTTGTCATCAGTTCAACATTAGTGAACTTGTCTTCAGTTCAACATTAGTGAATTTGTCATCAGTTCAACATTAGTGAACTTGTCTTCAGATCAACATTAGTGAACTTGTCATCAGTTCAACATTAGTGAACTTGTCATCAGTTCAACACTAGTGAACGTGTCATCAGTTCAACATTAGTGAACTTGTCATCAGTTCAACATTAGTGAACTTGTCATCAGTTCAACATTAGTGAACGTGTCATCAGTTCAACATTAGTGAACTTGTCATCAGTTCAACATTAGTGAACTTGTCACCAGTTCAACATTAGTGAACTTGTCATCAGTTCAACATTAGTGAACGTGTCATCAGTTCAACATTAGTGAACTTGTCACCAGTTCAACATTAGTGAACGTGTCATCAGTTCAACATTAGTGAACTTGTCACCAGTTCAACATTAGTGAACTTGTCACCAGTTCAACATTAGTGAACTTGTCACCAGTTCAACATTAGTGAACTTGTCATCAGTTCAACATTAGTGAACGTGTCATCAGTTCAACATTAGTGAACTTGTCACCAGTTCAACATTAGTGAACTTGTCATCAGTTCAACATTAGTGAACGTGTCATCAGTTCAACATTAGTGAACGTGTCACCAGTTCAACATTAGTGAACTTGTCATCAGTTCAACATTAGTGAACGTGTCATCAGTTCAACATTAGTGAACTTGTCACCAGTTCAACATTAGTGAACGTGTCATCAGTTCAACATTAGTGAACTTGTCATCAGTTTAACGTTAGTGAACTTGTCATCATTTCAACATTAGTGAACTTGTCATCAGTTCAACATTAGTGAACGTGTCATCAGTTCAACATTAGTGAACTTGTCACCAGTTCAACATTAGTGAACGTGTCATCAGTTCAACATTAGTGAACTTGTCACCAGTTTAACGTTAGTGAACTTGTCTTCAGTTCAACATTAGTGAACTTGTCTTCATTTCAACATTAGTGAACTTGTTGTACCGTTTTCAGTTCTTTTATTCTACGCAAGCAACCAGGGTGAGTACTAAATAATCAACAATTATTGATAAATAAAGCAGACAATATTTCTGTCTTACGAGTGTCTGATATTTATCTGGATTCTTCATTATTTAAGGCACTGTTTTGTATGTAAACGTGTGAGATCGAGACTTCTGAGTTGATCAAACGTTCAATCTACAAAACAGCGGTAAACGCGCACATAAAAAATAATCCTTCAATTTCTGTGGGATGTGGGGATGTAATAAACACTCAAGAATTAATCCGCGTCTTATGATCCGAAGCATTTTTATATTCGCTATTTAGAATTTGTTTTAAAAGTAAATAAATGTTTATTTGTTTGTGTTTCAATCATTTATATTTATTCTAAATTCTATATTCTCGCAAGTTCTTATCTTCTAATATTCTTGTATTTATTCAGCTGATCTTTCTTAAATAAACTTCAAGTAATTTTTTTTTTATGTTCTCCTCCTTTCTTCATGTCTTTTCCCAACTCTCTTTTCTAATCTCTCTTTTCTCATATCTCTTTTCCCAACTCTTTTTTATCATATCTCTTTCTTAATCTCTTTTTTTCTCATTTCTCTTTTCCCAACTCTCTTTTCTCACATCTCTTTTCCCAACTCTCTTTTCTCATCTCTCTTTTCTCTTCTCTCTTTTCTCAACTCTTTTTTCTAGTCTGCCTTTTCTCATCTCTCTTTTCTAATATCATTTTTTTCATCTCTGTTTTCCCAACTCTCTTTTCTCATCTCTCTTTTCTAATCTCACTTTTTTCATCTCTCTTTTCCAACTCTCTTTTCTAATCTTACTATTCTCATTTCTCTTTTCCCAGCTAGCTTTTCTAATCTGTCTTTTCTCATCTGTCTTTTCTCAACTCTCTTTTCCGTCTTTCCGTCTGACTCTGTTTGAATGTTTGCTGACAAAAAAATAGACAAAATATTCAGTTTAAAATATCGCTGTTATGTAGGCGCTCAGATTCCGCCTCCTCATTCAGTGAGGACAATAAGTGACGTCACTATTTCAAATACATATCATACCTCACTTAAATGAGAAGGACTTGCCATAAAGCCCTCCTCCGGGAAAACGTTCTCCTCAATTTTAATTGAAGCCTCCATTCGTTTCCAATCACCCACTTATTCACAAACCGCGGCTGCACCCACCATCACCTGCCCCTCCCCATCCATGGTCAAAAATACAAATGGAGGAAATATAATCATCAATCATCCATCACCATTATGTCTCCTCTCCCCGAGAAGCAGAGGTCCTTAATAAAAACATCTCCTTCTACACTGTACCATTCATCAAAGGTTGTTCCATGTCTTTTGTCCAGGAAGAAAAAAGTGGCGAAGCTAATCTTACTCCTTAGCACAGTGCACAAATGAAGTGTATTCCTGATGTTAGACAGAAGCAATCTACTTTCTTTGGGCAAATTATGAGAAGGGAAAAGTTGGAATATATCGTGACAACAGGAAAGATTGAAGGAAAAAGTTGGAATATATCGTGACAACAGGAAAGATTGAAGGGAAAAGATGGAATATGTCGTGACAACAGGAAAGATTGAAGGAAAAAGTTGGAATATGTCGTGACAACAGGAAAGATTGAAGGAAAAAGTTGGAATATGTCGTGACAACATGAAAGATTGAAGGAAAAAGTTGGAATATGTCGTGACAACAGGAAAGATTGAAGGAAAAAGTTGGAATATATCGTGACAACAGGAAAGAATGAAGGAAAAAGTTGGAATATATCGTGACAACAGGAAAGATTGAAGGAAAAAGTTTGAATATATCGTGACAACAGGAAAGATTGAAGGAAAAAGTTGGAATATATCGTGACAACAGGAAAGATTGAAGGAAAAAGTTGGAATATATCGTGACAACAGGAAAGATTGAAGGGAAAAGTTGGAATATATCGTGACAACAGGAAAGATTGAAGGAAAAAGTTGGAATATATCGTGACAACAGGAAAGATTGAAGGAAAAAGTTGGAATATATCGTGACAAAGGAAAGAAAAGTTGGAATATATCGTGACAACAGGAAACAAATTGAAGGAAAAAAAAGTTGATTGAATTGAAGGAAAAAGTTGGAATATATCTGGACAACAGGAAAGATTGAAGGGAAAAAGTTGACAACAGGAAAGATTGAAGGAAAAAGTTGGAATATATCGTGACAACAGGAAAGATTGAAGGGAAAAGTTGGAATATATCGTGACAACAGGAAAGATTGAAGGGAAAAGTTGGAATATATCGTGACAACAGGAAAGATTGAAGGGAAAAGTTGGAATATATCGTGACAACAGGAAAGATTGAAGGAAAAAGAGGCAGAGGACGACCAAGAGAGAAGACCCTGGACAGTGTGACGTCATGGTATGAGAAGAAATCAACAACAGAATCCCATCCCATCCCATCCCATCCCATCCCATCCTATCCCAACTAACATAATTAACCGATGTATGTTACGTCGGTCGGTCTCACTCAAAATATTAACTCGCGCCAGAAAAAAAAAGTGCGCAACGCACGGTGTGCAACTTGCACGGCGTGGGTGTTATATAAAACAAATACTTTGGTTTTATTTTTATTTGTTTTTATTCTTTCACGAGATTAGTAGCGCTCGACAAAGAAAAAGTGCGTAAAAATTGGTGTGCATGAGCCCTCACCCGATGTACAAATCATGAAAACTTGAAAGTTTTTGTTAAAACCACTTATTATCAGGGAACACTCTTTGAAAACAATCCACGCACTTTCACACGAAATGTTGTCATCAAAGAACTTTTAATTGAATCTAAAATAACATAATTCTCGCCGTGTGTACGTTGGTCACAGCTGAGGAATGCAACCGTGTTGAAAAATTATATTGTTGCCATTATATATATATATATATATATATATATATATATATATATATATAATATATATATATATATATATATATATATATATATATATATATATATATATATATATATATATATATATATATATATATATATATATATATATATATATATATATATACTCTACCGAAAATAGTTACAATCAACAAAGAAAAGCGTTCAAATGACGGTGTTCATGAACACTTTGATTACATTGTATAATGGAAAGAAACCAAAAACACTCTAAGAATGTACTTCTATCAGCCCATCCGGGAACGAAAACAGCACACTATAATTAAAAACCCGTTAAGTTTGACGGGTTATTGCTAGTTGATAAATAATACTCAAGACAGGAAGTTGTGGAGTCACATGCTCGCCTACGCCACCAGGCATAGTACGTAAAGAAGAACGTTTCTACAGCTTATGGTAGCCAGCCACACACCCTGCCCTACTTAACTGCCTATTACGACATGCCAGGTAAGTTATTTTCTTTATTGTTTTGCTCCCTTTTCACGCCCCGCACACAAGTGAGCGGACACAAGTGAGCGGACACACAACTAGACAACAACAACAGCTAGAGATGACAGAGTTGGATAGAGTTTACCTTTATCAAACAATCGACAAATACAACTGGTATGTCCTCAGCTTGAAATCGTCAAACAACCAGGCAATATAACCACAGATGCCCTCCTCGACTACAACCATCAAACAACCAGGCAATATAACCAGATAAGTCCGCCTCAACTACAACCATCAAACAACCAGGCAATATAACCATACAAGTCATCCTCGACTACAACCATCAAGCAACCACACAACATAACCAGACAAGCTCTCCTCGACTACAACCATCAACAAAAACAGGCAATATAACCAGATAGGTCCTCCTCGACTACAACCATCAAACAACCGGGCAATATAACCAGATAAGCTCTCCTCGACTGGAACATCACAAAGTACCAGGCAATATAACCAGATAAGCCCTCCTCAACTGAAACCATAAAACAACCAGGAATTATTACCACATAGGCCCTCCTCAACTGAAACCATTAAACAGCCAGGTAATATAATGACATACGCCCTCCTTGACTTGAACCATATAACAATCAGGCAATATAATCACAAAGGCCAACTACTAGACTTGAACCAGCAAACAACCAAGCAATTTAACCACATAAGCCTTCCTCGACTGGAACTACATATATCATCCAAGATATATAACCACAAATAACCAAGCAATATAACCACAAATAACCAAGCAATATATCAGAAGATTTCATTTATTTTTGCTTTATCAAAAGCTATCGTTTTTTTTAATTGTTTCTTTCCCTCATCTCTCGTTCTACTGACACTTGCCTGATTCTTGTCACCAGTTCCACATTGGTGACCTTGCCGTACCATTTCAATCCGCCTTTTCTAAACACGCAGCCATGTATGAAAATCTGTAACGTGATGAAAGCAACAGATGGCCAGCCAATCATTTCCTCCATTTTGCCTGCGCCATCTTTACTATTTCCGGTTTGCTCACATCTGATTGGCTACCGCCGTGGCTGTTGTTTAGATCTCAAATCTGATTGGCCACCGATGGCATGTTCAGACTGCACTCTGGTTATTGTGTTTTTATTTTTCCTCCCGGTAGGTTGGGAATCCTTCAGTTATTCCTTAATTGTTCTGTTCATTTTTGTGTTGCCTACACAGAGCTTTGTCACGTTTAGTTTGTGTTGTTGACTACACAGTGCGTGGTCACGTTTAGTTTCTGTTGTTGTCTACACAGTGCGTTGTCACGTTTAGTTTCTGTTGTTGTCTACACAGTGCGTTGTCACGTTTAGTTTCTGTTGTTGTCCATACAGTGCGTGGTCACGTTTAGTTTCTGTTGTTGTCTACACAGTGCGTTGTCACGTTTAGTTTCTGTTATTTTCTACACAGTGCGTTGTCACGTTTAGTTTCTGTTGCTGTTTACATAGTGCGTGGTCACGTTTAGTTTCTGTTGTTGTCTACACAGCTCGTTGTCACATTTAGTTTCTGTTGTTGTCTACACAGTGCGTTGTCATGTTTAGCTTCTGTTGTTGTCTACACAGCTCGTTGTCACGTTTAGTTTCTGTTGTTGTATACACAGTGCGTTGTCACGTTTAGTTTCTGTTGTTGTTTACACAGTGCGTGGTCAGTTTCTGTTGTTGTCTACACAGTGCGTTGTCACGTTTAGTTTCTGTTGTTGTCTACACAGTGCGTTGTCACGTTTAGTTTCTGTTGTTGTCTACACAGTGCGTGGTCATGTTTAGTTTCTGTTGTTGTCTACACAGTGCGTTGTCACGTTTAGTTTCTGTGGTTTCTACACAGTGCGTTGTCACGTTTAGTTTCTGTTGTTGTCCACACAGTGCGTTGTCACGTTTAGCTTCTGTTGTTGTCTACACAGTGCGTTGTCACGTTTAGTTTCTGTTGTTGTCTACACAATGCGTGGTCACGTTTAGTTTCTGTTGCTGTCTACACAGTCCGTTGTCACTGTCACGTGACCGATAATCTATTTTACCATCTTGTCCATAATTTGATTACTTTTTAAATGTCCTGGTTTTCCTTGTCATTTTGTATTTTCTTTTTCTTTCATTTTCTACCTTCGTGGCCAAACTTTTTCACCTTCTCAAACCCCACCCGAGGTTTGGTTACGTTCCGGCCTGTAGCGGTCAGCGAACGATAATATTATCTAAGCCGCACCTGGTCTGACCAGGGGAATATCTCTTACGTTTAAAGCCTTTGATCACGAGCGAAAGGGTCCCTGTGTTTGGCTTCCAGAACGCTGCTTCGGATCAGAATATTATGCATCCTGGAAACAGGGGGAGACAAACCCGCGGTCAGTCTTTGGGTTTTCGCCCCTTAGACAAGATAGAGCATAATGTTATGCATTTCTCTACCTGGGGAACATTCGCACGATTTCTTTTGTCTTACTCTAGATTACGTCTTTCGCCGAACTTCTGTAGAAATATGCAGGCCAGGTGTCCGGGGGGAGCGTCCCTTGTGATCTATAAGAGTAGACTGGTTTTAATAGACAAAGACATTCGTAAATTTTCCTGGCCCGTAGATGACCATCATGAGATAAGGCAAACTTTAACACAGTACTAGAATGTGTTTGCCTATGTTCTAGTCATTTTCGGGGTGAGTTGACATATCTTATAATTATAATATTAGATTCATGTTAGCTTTTATATATATCTGTTAGGGAAGTGAATTTATTTCTGAGGACTTCTCCTAGTAATTTATTCAGTGATAAGGTAGCGTTGTCTACGGCCTATTAAGTGGTGCTTAAACTGTTACGGTTTATCATGGGTTAAATGTTAAACTTACAATAACAGATATTAGGCGTAGAATCAGTCCACGAATGCTTACCATTGGGTTAAGAGTCAGCAAAAATTAACTGTCATTTCTGTAAGATAATGTCAGGTGTGGAATGTTCACTTTAAAACTGAATAGTGAGATGCAGGTAATAACTCTGGATTATAGGAGATAGTCACTTATTCCTTTTGATAGATATTTCTAGTGGCAAGGGAGGATCATTTTAGGCTTACTTGTGTGGCTAGGCACTAGTCTATAACTTTCACAGAAAGCAGTCACCAGGCATAGATATAATTATATCTTATGATTTAGCCACAACTGTATTATTATAGCAAGAACATTGCCTTGTCTATGTACTCATTTTGTGGAATGCTAATATATTTCCCCAAGGGTACATACGATTTATTTGTGTAATGTCAAATGCTGTAATCTGTTTACGTAAATTCATTTAATGTTGTAAGATGAATAAGCATATTCATTTAACTGTAACTACAGGTTAGGTTTCCTGTATGTTGAGATTGGGGGAAGAGGAGGAGATTTTGCTGTCAGAACATTTAATGACAGTTACATGGGTGTACAAAAGATATTAAGCCTATGCGGGCGCGTGTTGATAATTGATATTTTTAAGGAACAGGAGACATGGTTAAAGACAGCCCTAAACTATCATAGCAATAACTACAATAAATTTAATCCCATAGTGGAGCGAAACTTTCTGTATAAAGTTAGTGTGATTTATTATTTGCTTGAGGTGAAAGGGTTTTTTTTTTGGGGTCTCAGTTTCAGGGAGACCGAATCGCTAGAGCAGATTCCAGTCAGGCGAAGAACGAAATATTCTCTTCGATCCAGAGGGTCTCTGAATACCGCTAGCGTCACGAATCGTCAACCCCGTTCCTGAATCAAAACCCCTTTTTGTCAACGCCAAGTTAAGCTCACGCAGTGCAACGGAGCCAACGCAAAATCTGGAATCGCCAAACGCAGTAGTAGTTCTCTACTCGCCTATTGGATTACCAGCCAGAGCATTGCGGCTTCCAGAATATCAAAAACCGCCCAGCATGCCTATAGCAGAATTCCATATCACCCGCCTTTGTTGTGCCTAAACGGGGCACTCAGCAAACCACAGCCAAACCAGTTTAAACAGGATTTACAGCCAAGCGGAGCCTTGCGCCGGATAAGCGCGCCTGGGACTTTTTGTCCTCAAGTGACTTCTTCTGGTGTATTTTCTGGATACTTAAAACCTCGCAGGTATGAGCAGCCATCTATGGACAGGCAGTCGTTCAGTTTGGTTATTCGATCAGCAGGAGATAAATAGAGTCTTCCAGACCACCTCGCGCAATTAGGGAGGAATCACCAATGATAGCGCCTATACAGTGATTTTATTCAGGTTAATTCCATCACCCATGGAGGATATGTACGAAAAAACCACTTACTGGAGCTATTTCATATGGACCCGAAAGCGGACGGACTGACACTCAGTTATTTCATCTCTCTGTGTTCTACAGGTTTTATGAATGGTGGTGTGTGTGTGGTTGTTGGTGTATTTTGCATATTTTGGTTATTGATGATTATTGATGTAATTTTATGTTGTTGTGATGATATGCATTAATTCCATGCTTTTTCTTCTTTAATAAAGTTTACACCTTTATTAATACGCTGTTCACGGCCTTTCCATCCATATTTGTATTTTTAGCTCTTTACTAGAATCTCTATGTATGATAAGAGAAAAGAGAGAGAGAACAGGAGGTGCTTAGACAGACATAAGTGAGTTGAGGCCTGGAGAGAGAGATCCTTTGAATAAATCTTCTTCCAGGTTGTCTCAAGTCCATCTCCTATTTACACCTTATCTAAAGTGTAATCTATAACTCTGTCAGTCCACTATCCCTTGTCGATTTCACTACTGTTGTCCAACTCGACAAATACTCTACACTCAACTCAACCACGACAAATGGGGTCTCCCCGCGGAATTTGAACTACATCTGCAGCAATCGCAACAGATGAGGTTGCAGTCTGGTAGGAATCTCTCACAAGATTCTATCGTGATTCTTAGAGTTTAGTGTTCGGCAGATTATAGGAATTTCTTTCCCCTAGACATATCGAACTATTTCTTTTGGAGGAAGTCGGAACAGCGTTTTTCTCCACAGCAATCATAAATATTAAGTTACATTTATTGTTCATGCTACACATGAGACAGCTGGTAAAGGTTGATGGTATCACTGCTGAGTTTTTGGTTGACAAATCTGACGACTATTGCTGTAAAAGTCAGAAATTTTTTTTTTAAGGGTTAATATTTTTTCAGGAGTAGCTCTTTAATCTGAGATAAGAAGCTACAGATAGTCAGTTACTAGCTTGCATCTGTACCAAGGGAGGGTGTTCATTCGGATGATAGTAACCAATCCTCTCAATAGCTTAGTACTGACAGAACTGGGGTGAAGTGATAGTAATAAGTTTTACATCACTTACATTTTTTTGGAGTTTTTTGGGGTTTGTGCTTGTCGATCAGAGTAGCTACAAACTTTCTTGTTTTTAAAGTTCCCAGGCTAGCCTAGATTTTATTGATTATTAAGTTAATCAGCACCTAGTGGACTAGGTAACTAAGATCTCTAGGTTCTATTCTTCTATAGTGTTTGCTCACCCTGATATAATGGCCGATCTAGATAAAGTGCATAGGATTGCCCTCGAGGTAGCTAAGTACATGGAGTACAAGGATAGCGAAATCCAGCCCTTTCTAGAATTTGCAGTAAGCCTGCAGGATCAATACGAGGTAGACAATTGGTTTGACAGCCGTTTAATCTTGGCATGGTCCTGTAAACAAACTGGGGAGAGTGAAGCATTCACCCGACAGTATGTAGAAGAAGTGATAGAAGATGAGAAGCAACGGCAAAAGCAAAGACAAGAACGGGACAAGCAATTGGAAATGGAGCAACAGGAACGGGACAAGCAATTGGAAATAGAGCGACAAGAAAGGGACAGGCTACACCAAATCAGAATGAATGAACTGGATAGCCAAATTCGGAGGGTGGAAACAGATACTAAATGTAGTCACTCTACTTCCCCTTCTACTGTGCCCTTAACGGTCAACGCCCCTGCAAACCTTGCGCCCATGAAAGAAAACTTGCCTGCTAAAACCGAACCCCAACTCCAGAAAATTGACTTTCCTTTGGACTTGGATCCGAAGCCCGAACAAGGAAAGAATTTACGTCGGGACAGCAGACCTAAAGCCACGGGAAAAATTACGCAACGTTCCCAGGCATGGAAACTGCACAAAGGTGAGAGAGGTGCTAACAAGCATTGTAATACGGATTGTTCCCGTCTGGCAAGCGGCGAACTCCGAGCCTCTCACGCTCCAGACCGAGCAGCACCTAACCGACACGTGACGTCGAGAAAAGGGAGCCACACCCTATCACGTTATATTTCGCAAGATTCCCGGCCGGACAGCGAAAAACCATATGCAGAGGCATATCCCTCCAACTCAACGATCGTAGAAAGGAGGTGCCGCTCCTCTCATCACCCTGAGCTTAAAAGGTGCAAGAATAAGTCGCCTGCTAAAAGGGTTAAACTTTCCAAACCGTTCCAAGGAACTTTGGAAAAACACACCGAGAGTTTTTTCTCGGGCACTTCGCGATCTAACGGGATCTCAAACCGTCCAGTCCTTTGCATGCAGTCTGCGGGGCCTGTCAACCAGGAAGTGGATCTCGCATTGCAGGACAAAGTTCAACTGACGCCAGTAACTTCCTCAGGGGAGGGCAAAGTTGACGTTTATAGTGGACACAGGGTTCCATGCGAAGGGATCCCTGGTATTCCATTTGAGTCTCTCACACTTCTCAGGGCAGAAGACAGTGAGAAAAGCTGCCTTACTACTGTACAAGGAGCCATTGTTGAGAGCCTTGGCTCACGTCATGCTAGTACCGGTAAAGCGACTCAACAAACTCTGCAACTCGCAGACATTACCTATCTTTCTCTACGGATAGAAGCTACGGAGATCTGTTATGATTTAGTAGAACCCCAGAATGCGATCGATTACTCTCTGCTTCAGGCAGCTGAGTTCTCTCATTCAAATGGACAGCACAGTAGTCGCCTCCGCCAGGCCATTACAGAGCAACTTGATCATTTCCGTTGACCAAGCCAGAGTTGTGACTGGCAAGGCAAGGAAAGCTCCAGATCCACCTTTAGAGGGCACAGGTCTGAAGATTGATCAATGCTCCCACCGAAACAGGGGAGTAGGTGTGGAGAGGCAGAAGGAAAATGCTAGCATTTCTTCGGCCAACGAACGGCTTTATTTACCAACTAGGGTTACACGCGCGCGAAAAATCCCTATAGACTGCAGCTATAGAGGGTTATTCAAGGCCACGCCCGTGACAGGTAAATATATACATAAGCAGCCTGAGCCCATCAATGATTACACTGCACATAACAGGCGGATTATCTACGCAGTGGCCAGTGAGTTCAGGCGGGGCCGAAAACCACAACAGGTGCGGATAATTTTCCGGACCATAAACAGGCACAGCGAATTGCGGAAGCAAGGTCAGGTTCACACGGAACCGAAGGGCGTCAGCGCCGACTGGCCTCGCAAAATCCCATTCGCTGAACGTCTATTAGACAGAGGGAAGAAAAGAAATGAACTCGGAGCTAGTCATACAGTACTGACAGAAATTGGAAACGTATTTGGTTTATGAGTATTGGATGTTCCAATGACAGGTAACGGACATCGATGGAAAAGATAAATTACTGTCATTTTTGTCCGTATTCCTCGAACTTTAAAAGGGGGGCACTTGTCACGTGACCGATAATCTATTTTACCATCTTGTCCATAATTTGATTACTTTTTAAATGTCCTGGTTTTCCTCGTCATTTTGTATTTTCTTTTTCTTTCATTTTCTACCTTCGTGGCCAAACTTTTTCACCTTCTCAAACCCCACCCGAGGTTTGGTTACGTTCCGGCCTGTAGCGGTCAGCGAACGATAATATTATCTAAGCCGCACCTGGTCTGACCAGGGGAATATCTCTTACGTTTAAAGCCTTTGATCACGAGCGAAAGGGTCCCTGTGTTTGGCTTCCAGAACGCTGCTTCGGATCAGAATATTATGCATCCTGGAAACAGGGGGAGACAAACCCGCGGTCAGTCTTTGGGTTTTCGCCCCTTAGACAAGATAGAGCATAATGTTATGCATTTCTCTACTTGGGGAACTTTCGCACGATTTCTTTTGTCTTACTCTAGATTACGTCTTTCGCCGAACTTCTGTAGAAATATGCAGGCCAGGTGTCCGGGGGGAGCGTCCCTTGTGATCTATAAGAGTAGACTGGTTTTAATAGACAAAGACATTCGTAAATTTTCCTGGCCCGTAGATGACCATCATGAGATAAGGCAAACTTTAACACAGTACTAGAATGTGTTTGCCTATGTTCTAGTCATTTTCGGGGTGAGTTGATGTAATTTTATGTTGTTGTGATGATATGCATTAATTCCATGCTTTTTCTTCTTTAATAAAGTTTACACCTTTATTAATACGCTGTTCACGACCTTTCCATCCATATTTGTATTTTTAGCTCTTTACTAGAATCTCTATGTATGATAAGAGAAAAGAGAGAGAGAGCAGGAGGTGCTTAGACAGACATAAGTGAGTTGAGGCCTGGAGAGAGAGATCCTTTGAATAAATCTTCTTCCAGGTTGTCTCAAGTCTATCTCCTATTTACACCTTATCTAAAGTGTAATCTATAACTCTGTCAGTCCACTATCCCTTGTCGATTTCACTACTGTTGTCCAACTCGACAAATACTCTACACTCCAACTCAACCACGACAGTCACGTTTAGTTTCTGTTGTTGTATACACAGTGCGTTGTCACGTTTAGTTTCTGTTGTTGTTTACACAGTGCGTGGTCAGTTTCTGTTGTTGTCTACACAGTGCGTTGTCACGTTTAGTTTCTGTTGTTGTCTACACAGTGCGTTGTCACCTTTAATTTCTGTTGTTGTCTACACAGTGCGTTGTCACGTTTAGTTTCTGTTGTTGTCTACACAGTGCGTTGTCACGTTTAGTTTTTGTTGTTGTCTACACAGTGCGTTGTCACGTTTAGTTTCTGTTGTTGTCTACACAGTTCGTTGTCACGTTTATTTTCTGTTGTTGTCTAATGAAAGAATGGGATTCTTGCTCACTCAGGCATGTTGTAAAAGGGAAGTAAGATAAGGTTGTGTGTGAGCCTGGTAACCCTGGTAACCCTGGTAACCTCATGATGCAAAGCTACTTGCTTCAGGAACCACTACTGCAAGAGTATGTCAATGATTTTTGCCAGCTAGAGTTGTGGTTCCTTGCTCCATGAGGATCGAAAAGAAAATAATGAAAGATGATGATACACAGCGTTACAACAAGATGTGATCTCATCGTCAGAAGTGGTTCCCCCGCTCAAACCCACGTCGGACAAATGTTTCGGCCCTTATATCTCGTTTACACCCCAAAGGTTGGAGTGGGGAGGGACACCCCACTTGGGTCATGACTCTCAAGTGTCAGGGGGGAAGGGCACCCCACTTGGGTCATGACTCTCAAGTGTCAGGGGAAAGGCACACCACTTGGGTCATGACTCTCAAGTGTCAGGGGGGAAGGGCACACCACTTGGGTCATGACTATCAAGTGTCAGGGGAAGGGCACACCACTTGGGTCATGACTCTCAAGTGTCAGGGGAAGGGCACCCCACTTGCGTCATGACTCTCAAGTGTCAGGGGGAAGGGCACCCCACTTCGTTCATGAGTCTCAAGTGTCAGGGGGAGGGGACCCCACTTGGGTCATGGCTCTCAAGTGTCAGGGGGAAGGGCACCCCACTTGGGTCATGACTCTCAAGTGTCAGGGGGAAGGGCACCCCACTTGGGTCATGAGTCTCAAGTGTCAGGGGGGAAGGGCACCCCACTTCGGTCATGAGTCTCAAGTCTAAAGTTTCAGCATCCTGAATTTGTCCATCTGTGCTAAGAGCTGAACCCACTCCACCTTGGTTCAGCTTCCAAATTCACTCTGCCAACTTGAAGCAGTGTGGCCGGGGAGTGGACGGGAACGGCACCAAATCAAGTTATGTGGCCGGGGAGTGGACGGGAACGGCACCAAATCAAGTTAGATGTGACCGGGCTTGGTCACGGTGACAAATCAAGTCTAGTGTGCCAGGGTGAGAATGGGGTGGAATCTTTTATCAATGTTCATCTGTTGTTTTACTGGCGACTGCCAGAGATGGTGATTACAGAATAGGAACATAACCCAGGTGATTCTTTTGGAGACTCGTAACTGTGTTTATGTTTTAGGCTGCATGATCGTCGAAAATATGGTAACATTCTTTTCTCTATTACCTGATGTAAACAAACGACACTTCCTACTGACGTTCAGGAAATAAGTTCAAGCTGGATTAAATATGAATGAACACCTTTATTAAGTGTCTGTAACCTCTGAGAACTTCATAATAGTTCATAAATACATGTGCTTCTGTGGTATACAAACCAGTCATCCCAAGAAATAACACACAGCCATCGAACTTACAAGATGGTCCAAACCCCAAAATCACTGCCTCGCACGTCTCGTGCCTAAAACCAACTCACTTAACTCCCTTCTTTCAAACCATCACTTCCGTACTAACTACTGGGCAATTCTACCCCAAGTTCGATGACGTCATTCCTGAACACTTTAATTAAATCACTCATAGGATTTGTGACTAGTGCTATTACACTAACTAGACACGCTCAAATACTTAGTGTTTAATCTTGCTAAGTATTCTTACCCTAACTATAATTAAGTGGCAGCACCTTAGTGTTAATCCGACGTAACAGTCCGTACTGTCACATGCGCCCGGGGCCACTAAAGTGTATCCCGTAGGGAGACACTTTATTCCCTAGGAAAAAAAATTACTAACTCTAAAACAAAATTTATTGGGATTCATGTATCCCACCATAAATCATGTCAGAAGGACTACAATAAACAATAGATGGGAATAATGGATGAAATAACACCATTAACATTTCACACTAAAAAATCGATCATGAAGGGGTAGGGACTGATGGACATAACATAAACGAGGGACACATGGGAAGAAAAAACTATGGAGGTTATGGTAACTACAAATAGTACTAATAAGTGGCCAAAAAAAAAAATATGACCAAAATAGAACAGTAACTAACATTCATTAACGAACTAACAAAACGCTTTATGGATTTATAGTCATCAATATCTCTCACACTTGTGCGAATCATAAAACATAAAATAACATGACAAGCGAGTTAACGTCGCAAGGAAAAAAAAAATTGGCAAAACAAATATGGCGGATGCACATAAAATATAGCGGATGCCCAAAATGGCTGTCACCCTACACTTCACTGAAGTGGGTGATGAAAAAAAAAACATATGAATGGAGGAAATGGAAATAAAACCACAAAACTTGGTGGCAAAGTATGGGCAAAATGGGTAAGTCTCATTAAAAAAAATGACTTTGCCGGTGTAACAATAACCGGAAACAATGAATGGAATGGAAACATGGTAATCAATGGACAATGGTATAGAATATAAAAATGGGCAAATAGTTAAATCACATATATGAGTGTCGGTGTAACAATAACCGAAAATTCAAACAATCATAATGCAATATGGTGTCATCATCATAATGAATCGTGAATGATGCCAACATTAGTGGCGGGTGAAGATGTACATTAGTTAATCACTTTTATTTGGTACAACAGAACGATGTAAACCTTAAAAAAATCTGGGCAAAATCTTACGTCAGAAACATGGCAAAAAGAAAAAAACACAAAAACAAAAATCATAGGGGTACAAAAGATGGTTAAAAAAATGAGATCAGACAAAAATAATGTGACATAATGACGCTAACGCGTGTAAAAGGGAACTACATCAACTACAATATATCAGGACTGCAGAGATCGTCTGAGTTGGTTGATCTCCATCAGCAGTGGTCGAAAGGATGTTGTAAGGGAAATGTTCATGTACCGGTAGATTCAGCAATGTCTTCTTGCGGACGAAAATGTAACAGCTCTCCATAAATAACGGCTGTTGGACTTTCCTATCTGAACTGGAAATGCGTAAAGTGTGTAACCCAGATGTTCAAGGATGCGTAACGATTGGACTTCAAGGTAGCATCAGGATCAAGCAATTCAGCAGGAGGGGTATTGTGTAGGAGACCTGCATCGGAAGACACGAGAAGCAGGGTCGACTTCATGCTAAAAATAATAGCAGGGCAGGAAATGTCAACCTGACCGGAGACGACATCTGGAGGTAAGTGCAGTTCAATTTGTAAACATCTTTGCAAAAATGTTCATTGCTTCCAATCTTTCAATGGCTTACAATGACAGGCGAGGATCGTACTGTGTAGGTTGGGATGTATTAACAATAGCATGGACTACGGGAGTGGACGAAAACAACGGGAAGGTCGGGGTGGAGGCTGCGGACTGGTATGAGGATAACGGAGGGGAACACGCAATCTACGGGACGGAGGTGTGACAGGGGGGAGGGAGAGGCGGAGGAGAGGGACTACGGTAAGGAGAATGAACAGAACCACGGGAGCGACGAAAACGGGTTCGTACATGGGCGGCCCGCTGGTGAAGGGGCTTAGGAAAGGGAACAGAATCGTAAATGAATTTTGGATGACGACGTCTAAAGAGAAAACGAGCTGAGGGAAGAGGAACATCAGGTCCAATATCAAAAGAAGAATAATCGGGGGAAGAGTCAAGATCACTAATCTCATTTTTCGGGAAATAAATTCTACGGCCTTCGTCGTCCGTTATATGCTGGAGCTCATCCGACCTGTATCCAATTTCGTCGGAGCCCATGACTCTATCCTCCCCACTTGACGAATCGAATTCTGATTCTATGTCAAGCTGGTACTTTTCTTGTACTGTATCAAGGTCGGAGGGAGGCGGAGGAAAATAACCATAAGGAGAAAGAGAAGGTTCAACATCTGAAGAGTCAGTTTCATGTTCTGTATCAAGGTCGGAGAGAGGCGGAGGAAAATAACCATAAGGAGAAAGAGAAGATTCAACATCTGAAGAGTCAGACTCATGTTCTGTATCAAGGTCGGAGGGAGGCGGAGGAAAATAACCATAAGGAGGAATAGAAGATTCAAAATCTGAAAAGTCAGACTCAGGTTCTTTATCAAGGTCAGAGGGAGGCGGAGGAAAATAACCATAAGGAGGAAAAGCGGGGTCAGAAGAGAAATGAACAGAGGGAGGAGAAGCGGGGTCTGAAGGGAGGTGAACAGAGGGAGGACAAGCGGGGTCTGAAGAGAGGTCAACAGGGGGAGGAAGGGAGGTATGGACAGGAGCTGTGGCAGTAATAGGATGTACAATAATATCATGCTGAGGCGAAGCATGAGAGGGGCCTGGAGTAACGGAGGGTAACTCAGCCAAGCGAGCATCACGGGAGAGGATACGTGAGTACAACTCAGGTGGAGGGATATGAACCTCAGCGGTGGAACAGGAATGATAACGTCTGTTAAAGGTTTTTCTCCACTGTGTTACTGGCTTTATATATGCTCTTAGTCCATTTTCTGTCGTTATCAAACATCTTTCTTTGTCACTGGTAACATTATTTATTTCAAATATCTTTCCTTGTTTGATTACATTGATAACGTTTCTCACTGAAATGCGACAGTGTCTTTTATTGAGACTGTTCCAGTGTGCCCTTCCAGCAGCTGTTTGTTGCTGTGACAATTGTTGTTGAAGCAGATGGTTTTTCTTCTGCAACAAAAATACTTGATGCTCTAGCTGTTGAATGGGTGAATCCATCATAAAAAACAGTTAGGAGCTGGTCACGGGCATCAAATCAAGTAGCTGAATCCATCGTAAAAAGGCAGTTACGAGCTGGTCACGGGCACCAAATCAAGTTATGTGGCCGGGGAGTGGACGGGAACGGCACCAAATCAAGTTATGTGGCCGGGGAGTGGACGGGAACGGCACCAAATCAAGTTAGATGTGACCGGGCTTGGTCACGGTGACAAATCAAGTCTAGTGTGCCAGGGTGAGAATGGGGTGGAATCTTTTATCAATGTTCATCTGTTGTTTTACTGGCGACTGCCAGAGATGGTGATTACAGAATAGGAACATAACCCAGGTGATTCTTTTGGAGACTCGTAACTGTGTTTATGTTTTAGGCTGCATGATCGTCGAAAATATGGTAACATTCTTTTCTCTATTACCTGATGTAAACAAACGACACTTCCTACTGACGTTCAGGAAATAAGTTCAAGCTGGATTAAATATGAATGAACACCTTTATTAAGTGTCTGTAACCTCTGAGAACTTCATAATAGTTCACAAATACATGCGCTTCTGTGGTATACAAACCAGTCATCCCAAGAAATAACACACAGCCATCGAACTTACAAGATGGTCCAAACCCCAAAATCACTGCCTCGCACGTCTCCTGCCTAAAACCAACTCACTTAACTCCCTTCTATCAAACCATCACTTCCGTCCTAAATACTGGGCAATTCTACCCCAAGTTCGATGACGTCATTCCTGAACACTTTAATTAAATCACTCATAGGATTTGTGACTAGTGCTATTACACTAACTAGACACGCTCAAATACTTAGTGTTTAATCTTGCTAAGTATTCTTACCCTAACTATAATTAAGTGGCAGCACCTTAGTGTTAATCCGACGTAACAGTCCGTACTGTCACACCAGCCGTGGAAATAACCATTATGTTGTACATAAATGACTGTTCAGACTTGCACGGGGGGAAAGGGGGGGGGGGGGGGGGTAGGCTAGCACCATCTTGTAGAAAATGTAACGTCTATTCAACAACAATAATTTATTAAGAGAGTTGGGGGCTACTGTTCAGACGCATACAGTACGATCACATCTTACCCGGGGGTTAGGTTCTGAGGCCACCGTGTGAAGTAAAAAATCGCAAATAATCAAAATTAGGGTGGTAGGCCTAACAAGTCCCCTAAACTGCTCAGGTTTCGAAAAAAAGCGATTTGAAATTATTATTCCACTAAATAGATTGTAAAATTTAACGACTCCTTCTTTGCGTTTCTTCTTCTTCTTTGATCCTTAGCCGCCGACCGTCAAAGCAGTCAGTGGCCATCACGCCTAGTGGCGTCTTGTAGGGCAACAACAAATTGATTCCACTTTGCTCGGTCGGTGGCCATCCTTCGTACAGTGCCCCAACTCTGGTTCATTCTTTGCATCTCAGCCTCCACAGTCCTCCGCCAGGTTGTTTTTGGTCGGCCTCTCTTTCGTTTTCCTTCAGGGGTCCAAAGCATAGCTGTTCTTGTGATGGCATCGGGGTCTCTTCTGAGGACATGACCAACCCAGTTCCAGCGTCTGCCAGCTATGATGGTGTGCATGTCCTCTTGCTTGCTACGAGTAAGTAGATCTTGGTTAGTGATGGTATTCGGCCAAAAGATTCGGTGAATTTTCTTTAGGCATGTTGTGTGAAAAGAGGACAATTTCGACATTTCCTTCTCTGTAACTCTCCAGCATTCCGCACCATAGAGAAGCACAGAAAGCACACAGCTCTGATATAATCTTAATTTTGTGCTTGTGCTGTATTGGGAGGACTTCCAGATGTTGTTTCTAAAGAAGGCTGTTCTTGCCTTATTCATTCTGATGTTGATGTCTTTGCCTGCCCCGCCGTCTGGTGTTACTATGCTTCCTAGGTATGTGAAGGTATCTGTCTGTACCAATTGCTTATTCCTTACTGATATGGGCTCAGGGTTGCTCACATTGAGCGTCATGACCTCAGACTTCTTTAAATTGATGTTCAAGCTCACCTGCTGGCTAAACTTATTAAGTCTATCTGTTTTTTCCTGGATGTGTTGATGTGAATGTGCTAGCAGTGCAATGTCATCTGCATATTCCAGATCTTCCAATGTAGAAAATGTTGTCCATCTTATTCCTCTTGGACTGCCCTCTGTTGTCTGGCGCATCACCCAGTCTATGACTGTTAAAAATAGAGTGGTTGATAAGGGGCATCCCTGTCGTACTCCTGTCTTCACCTCAAAGGTTAGGTTGCTCTGCCCAACACTGCACGTAAAGTTTGCATAGAGGCTTTTTATGATTGACACTATGCAGCTTGGAATTCCATAAGCCCTCAGTATTTTCCATAAACTGTCCCTATGTATGCTGTCAAAAGCCTTTTTAAAATAACGAAATTAATGTAAAGCTGTCTTTGCCATTCTGAGCACTGCTCTATAATGTTCCTGAGAGTGAATATATGATCTACACATCTCCTGTTCTTTCTAAATCCTGCTTGTTCTTTCCTCAGTTTGTGATCTACTGCCTTTGAAATTCTCTGTATAATTATCCTGCCTAGTATTTTGCTGGGAACTGAGAGAAGAGTGATTCCTCTCCAATTGTTGCAGTCTGCAAGATCTCCCTTCTTGGGCAATTTGACAATTATTCCTTTGTTCTACTCTGATGGTGTTGTCCCCGTTTTCCAGACTTGTGCAAATAGTGGTTCTAATAGTTCTGCTGCTAGCTCAGGGTCTGTCTTAAATAGCTCTGCATTTAAGTTATCATGGCCCGGAGCTTTGCCGTTCTTTAACCCTTTGATTGCTGTGATGATTTCTTATTTTCGTGGAATGTCTGTATTCACATCTAGATCGTTTTCAGCTTCAGGAACATTCAATTGTGTCTCTGGTGGTTCCTTGTTCAGAGTTTCTCTGAAGTGCTCTGCCCATCTTGTTTCTTGTCCCTCTGCTTCTTTGCGTTTAGAGGCTATTATTTACAATAATAACATCTTATTATTAAATTTTTTAAATTTCAATTGATAGCATTTAAAGCACAATAACACAAGAAAGTGTTAATAGTACAAATAGTTCAGGCTACCTGTAGCTGTAAGAGTTTTAGTTCTGGATTATTTCGTTAAAAAGTAACATTCTATAACCTTGCCAACTCGAAAACCAGCGGAAGGCAATATAGAAACAGAAAATGCATAACTAAGTTCTTCTTCTGTAACCGTTCAACTTGAGAAGGGGCATAGACGTTCAGCAAAATTGTACCAAGTCGTCTTGTCCCACGCCATCAGCTCAAGGTCTTTCCATGTTTTCTTCATCTACTTCATGTCTATCTCATTGTAACATCCCCAGCAATGAAGAGGCTGACAGATTGGCACAGGAAGGTGGAAAACTACCTCAGCCTGGTACAAGCACAACTTTCGAGAAGGCAAAGAGTCTTATCAGAACCAGATACACAAACAAATGGGATATAGAGCTTCCACGTCACACACACAATGATGCATATTACCAGATCAGGAGAAGAGAATAAGTTATAATCTTCAGACTTCGCACAGGCCACAACAGATTGGGACACCATAGAACAAGCTAAATACAGGAACTACCGATGAGTGTAAATGTGACACGCATAAAATGATTGCTGAACATCTACTTCAAATATGTCCCACATATAAGGAACATAGAAACCACATATCATCCCGTCATAAATTCTATTTTCGGAAACGCCATCTCTGGAGATGCAAGTAGCCTAAATCTGATCACTGATTACTTTGAAAATATTCTATTTGACGTCGTTCACTTGTTCTTACACTCTCAGACGTCGTCTTCTTGTTCTTACACTCTCAGACGTCGTCCACTTGTTCTTACACTCTCAGACGTTGTCCACTTGTTCTTACACTCTCAGACGTCGCCCACTTGAATGTTTTGAAAAAAAGCAGTAGTCAGTTTGAGGCTATGTGAATCTCCGTAGAGCTTTTCCACGAATGGTATTGGTGTCGTCCATATGCGCTTTCTCTGTTTCGCATATGTTGGGCAACTTTGAAACAGATGTTCAACAGTCATGTTATCAGTTACAATGATCGGTAGTTCCTATTTTTAGCTTGTTGTATAGATGGTATCTCAATCTGTTGAGGCCAGTGCGGAGTCTGAAGATTACCACTTGTTCTCTTCTGTTGAGCTGGTAGTATGCATCATTTTGTGTGTGACCTGGATGCTTGTGATGAAATCAGGTGTGTCCTTTTACATACTTTTCGTTATCTCCTGCATCATCAACTTATTTCTTCATGTTTTCTTCATTTACTCACTCATTGTCCTATTATTCGGCATATTTTAAGTACCTACATTCTTGCCTAGTGTCACGGCATATTTATAAAAATAGATTGGTGACATCATTATCAGCGAGTTTTGGCAACGCTGATAACTTTTTTGAAAAACCGGTTAGTTTTGCGACACCGGAAGTAGAGAATAGAATGGCGCGAAAGAGGCAGTTGACGCTGGGCCTGTATCCGAGAGTGACAAACATTTTGTGGTTCCCTTTGCATTGAATGTGGAATACAGTCCATAATGATTTAGTATATATGACATAATTATAATTCTGGAGTGGTTTAGTGTCCAGTGATATTATTGTCAGGCTATCCAGTATAATCAGCCAGTGGATTTGTTTTTCCATTGTGTAGTTTCCAGTTCGCCATAGTGAGCGATTGTTCAGTACTAAGTTTGTATAGTACCGTGATACTGTCATTTGTTTAAGAGTATTTGATATATTGATTCGAGAAGTTTCTCAGGCAGTGTTTTATGTATTCCATACTGTTTTTTAGCCGTGTGTGGCTATACTGTGTGTAGTGTTGATTAAAAAGGGACTTCCTATAGAAAGTGTTATCTTCCTGTTTCAACCGTTTCAAGTTGTGGTCGTATCCTTAGATAATGAGCCAAGTAGTAAATTAGCGTCAGTGTTAAATCCACAGCATAAATTAGGAGTTGACATCCACTCACTCCAGTCAAAAGAAACTAACTAACATATAACCAATAATAATAGAAATAATAACAATGCCTCCAAGTAATAGGAAATAGAGTGAAGGATCCCACCTAACTAACTAACCCCATATAAACATCCAGACTAAGTTCTTCAAAGAAAGTAGAGAACAGGAACAGAACAAAAGGAGAGAAAATCAACAACAAACCACTAAGCAAGCTTCAAGAAGCAGATGAAGAAATAGAACTATCCTACTCTAAAAGATCGGACTGTACGATAAATAGTATCAGATTGATAGACAGAAAAGAAAATTTAGAATTTAGAGGGAAAACAAGAAACATGAATATAGCATATCATACAAAAATTATAAACAAAAACTTAACTGACGGTCCAGCGATGCTTGACCTAACTCCTCAGCCTCGATGATGAAAATGTATACAGAACAAACGTCACTCACACTTGTAACATCCAACCGAAAAATATAGATCCAGGAAATCAGACTTCTCCGTAAGTCTGTGTGCCAGCTAATACCATTAGTGTCCTTTGGCACGGTACAGTACACCCTATCAAGGCGACTACACTGCTAACACGGTGCAAACACAGCACTATCCACAATAGGGTAATAATACGATTCTGTCCAGTATCGCGACTGAATGTTTCCACGAATGTTCCGCTACTCGACCAGTATACTCGTCAGATCACCAGACTTTTCCGTAAGCCTGGGTGCCAGATAATACAAATATGTCCTTTGGCACAGTACTGCAGCAAATATCCAGAGTCATACACCTACAGCGCAGGTTGGCAGCAAAATATGGACACCTTCCGTCACAGTCTATTGCACAGGAACACACGCAGGAAGGTAGCAGCAAGAATTCGGCTGAATAGCTGCTTCATGTGGCGGGAACAGGACAACTCGCCTCCTAACACACTCGTAGACCTATGTAAACTGAAAAGTTCACAAAGGTACACCACAACAACTCCTAACCCTTCTAAGGTAACACTCAATGTTACAATGTATCAAGCAGGATAGCGCAACAACCGAAGTCGTCTCATAGCCCTGTTGAACACGTAACTTTACTCCGCAGGGAGCCCCGAATGTTACCAAGAAATCGTGAAGACTACCTTGCTATATATCCATTGAAAGCCTAACTTCACTGCACCTCTATGTGAACACACTAGACACATATTCTAGCAATGCTTGCCAAACTAGCATCGAAATAACATTGGAACACCATGTCAAACACAATAACAATGTCCGATTATTTTCTGAACTAATACCACAATGACAACCTACACTGTGACCTGAGAAAGAGAACAACTGGGTCACATACCGCTACGCGTCACACTTGACCGACCACAGTTCACAGCTACTGACTGACAAACACACTGACCTGAAGCTGGACAATCGAAAATACTCACTATCGTGACTTCGTACACATGAAGGCGCCAACACACTGTGACTACAACCTTCTAACACTCTGTGTGCATCTTAAGCTCTGGCTTTATAATATACATTTAGGCCCTATGGCCTTTTAAAGAATAGGACGAACCACCAGATGTCAACTCCTAATTTATGCTGTGGATTTAACACTGACGCTAATTTACTACTTGGCTCATTATCTAAGAATATGACCACAACATGAAATGGGTGACACAGAAAGATAACACTTTCTATAGGAATTCCCTTTTTAATCAAACACTACACACAGTATAGCCACACACGGCTGAACAACAGTATGGAATACATAAAACACTGCCCGAGAAACGTCTCGAATTAATATATCGAAATACTCCTAACAAATGACAGTATCACAGTACTATACAAACTTAGTACTGAACAATCGCTCACTATGGCGAACTGGAAACTACACAATGGAAAAAACCAATCCACTGGCAAATGATACCCGATGGCCTGACAATAATATCACTGGACACTAAACCACTCCAGAATTATAATTATGTCCACTATACTAAATCATTATGGACTGTATTCCACATTCAATGCAAAGGGAAAAACAAAATGTCCGCCACTCTCGGACACAGGCCCAGCGTCAACTGCCTCTTTCGCGCCTATCGTTTCTCTACTTCCGGTGTCGCCAAACTAACCGGTTTTTCAAAAAGTTATCAGTGTTGCCAAAACTCGCTGATAATGATGTCACCAATCTATTTTTATAAATATGCCGTGACACCTAGTCAATCCCAAACTTGTTTACGTTTCACCATGTGAATCGTAGTATTACAAGGCTAATTAGACCGGCTGGCAGATTATAATTTTATCGCCCAGTGTCGTGTAATGCAGACGGTCACAGGAAATCATTGTTGACACAAGGTGGTCTCGCACGATCGACGGAAAGAAAGCCAGATTGTCTGTCTAAGAAATCCGTCTGGGAGATGTACGTAAACACAGGTGATAATAGGTAATCGCTTCCGATGGTCCGTCTCTGTATCAATAGTACAGATAACCTGTCAGAGGAGACAACATGGGCGGAAGGTATTAGTCAGGAAATGAGTCCACATATGTGTTCGTAAGTTTGCACAAGTGCTATCGGAAGTATTACTGCTATATTTGAAAGAGGTCACGATATTTTAAAACACACGGCGGATAGTAATGATTTAACACCCCGACCCACATAGTTCTAAAGAGACAGGATTGGTATAAATCGAGAGCTGGAAATAAACTTTAGCTGTCATTGGAAAACTGGTCGGATATACCAATGTGGAAGCTTGAAGGAAAATGAGAATATAACCTAGCAAATTCAGAGACACAAATCAGACTGCACAACGTCAAATTAGCAACTCACAGGAGCCAGAGAGATATCGGACTATAATTCCAAATTATAAGTGACAGACGAAGTATTTGGGCATCTTTGTAACTTAGAAAACCCACATTTTTAAATAACAAGACTGGAGACTTACGGAATCAGAGCACCCGTCATAAGAGGAATACTAAAATATCCTCGACCAAGGGTTCGAAGCATTTAATTACAGTTGCTGTGTCCATTCATCTGTGTCAGAAGATTGTGTTCCCAAAAAGTTAATTTGGGGTAAGTGTAAACATTTATTTTACAATAGGAATTTGACATGTCTGTACTTGCTAAGTGGTTATATAAGGCATTTGAGGCGGGCAACCTCAACTTATGAAAATGGTATATTCGTAAACTACTACAGCAAGCGCTGGTGTTGGCTTTATGTCAGTTCGCTCAGGAAAGCGAAAGCAGAAGCGACCCCAGACTCCGACTGTAGCAGTGAGATGATTACCTCACATGTTCCTAGGGTGTATAGTATCATTTTGTGAGATATGTGTACTTTTATAATGTTAGTTCAGGCAAAAGCCATTGCACTCGCGATGTCCAGACACATTTTCCCATTTAAGTGACCGGAAGAATAATGTGATTTCTAATCATATTTCCTGAGCTATGCTGTATATGCTCAGGGAGAATTAAAATTCAGAGAGACCCAACTGGTGGAAGGACAGCGGAAAAAGGCGGTTGATTAATCTCCCTCCCGACCACAATGTACTTAGCAGAGACATTTGTTCTTTTTATTTTGTCCAAGCTTGTGGTTCGAAGCTACAAGACTGTTCGTAGTACCAGACCAGTTTGAAGTAAAAGTCTTCGCCACTATCTTGTGAGTCAAGAGCTGGGATTCGACACTGAGTGCCCTTATCACAAAAGAACTGACTAAAACCACGGCTGCAGTACTAACTTAGACCCAGCTAAATTCTTATTAAAGGAAACAGCAAAGGGGTATTTTTACAACTCCTCTAACAAGTCTCAGTGAAGACAATTTTTAACTAAAGTTCACCAACAACTTCAAATTTATTTTAGACTGTCTAAGAATAATTGATTATGAAATGTGTTAAAGATGGATTAAACCAGCTGGGGGCTTGAACGGGCTAAAACTATATTGCGTAAATCTTCATAAAAGGCGGCGGACCAGATACTAAGTTAACATTGCTCTGCCCCTTGCAGCATTGTTCGTGACTTCTGGAATATCTTATGGATACTCCCTTGAGATAGAAGCATCATTATCCTTCTATCTACAACTCTACCAAGAGTAATCTTGTGCGAAAGTAGACACTTGGAAAACCCAAATTCGTTATTCTTGTGTTGTGGACACTGTTAGACCACTACTGCAGAGCTAAGGGGAGGCAATCCGTGAAAATGCTCTACATCCTATTTGTTACTGTATCTGATTCTGA
>JAMPIV010002437.1:122500-265837 GCA_024509875.1 Oreohelix idahoensis
GTTGTATTTAGTTGGGTGGGTCAATGTTAATGGTTTTTACGGGGCATCCGACGTAACATTGGTGAGTGTGGCTACTGGCTAGCGGGGGGGTGGCGGTGCGGGTGGGGTTGCGTTGCTGACTTCAACCCCCCCACAACACATACTCCCTGTGGAGTATAATATAGTACAACAAAACACGCTCTGTTGTTTGGTCTCCCCCATGGATGTGTATGTATAATTATTGTTAGAGGGGTTTGAATAGTTTAGATTATGTTATTCATTGGGGGATATACTATTGTGTATTTGTTTGTTTAAGGGTTGGATTTTGTTGTTCTGTAGATTTGTTTTTTATGCGGCGCGTTTTGTGTCTAGGTTGTGAGTTCCAGCTTCCTTTTCAGAATCATAGAATGTGTAACCTATGGATGTTTGGGCGTATGTATAGTAATATCAAAGGGAGTTGTCATATATTGTGAGTCTGGTGTATTATGTTATGTATACGGTTGCGTGTAACAATGTCTTTAAATTTGTATATTACTCAATTAAAATTTGGTCTACCTGGTATCAACACACACAAACACCATAGTCCCTACACCTCCTCACAAGTATTTGGTGTGCTAATTTTTGTAGCGTTAATTGGCTGGTGGCCAAATCAAAAAACAAAATTGTGTAAATTGCCCGAAAATGTAGTACCATGGGGGTCGGGTATTCCGTGGGGGTTGTGTTCAATAGTGTGACATAGTTGTACACATTGATTTGTGTCGGTGGTTGTGATATGTTTTGTAAAAGCTCATTGGCCACATGTGTGGTGGCTTGACTTGTATGGCTATAAAGTTTATTTATTACACTAATTTGATTGATAGTATATGTATAGATGACCGTCGACCATAGACCCAATTCAGTATATTTAATAGTGTTGTTTAATTATTAATGGGGGGTTTGGGGGGTGGGGAAAATGAGCAGCACGGGTTAGTGCTGGGCCTGGTGTAATTATTGGATCATTATTGTTAAGTGAAAGTAATAAAACATATACACATCTATTTATTCAATATTTAAATAAAAAATTTTAATAATTGGGCTACACCTAAAGTTTTTTATATGTGGAAGAAAAAAAAATAAGAAGGAGGTATCTGTGAGAGAGAGCTGCTGAGGGTGTCTACTTGGTTTTGTTATTAATAGTGACGTAATGATAGATGAGGCTAATACGTGAGGTAGCGGAGGAGCTTTTTTGTCTTGTTCACGAGTGAATAGATAATTATTTCTAGGTATTGTAGGATCTCATTATTAGAGTTTTAGTTAGCTGTATGTAGTAAAGGCGCAGTTAGCTGTTTGATATGGGTAGTAGTGTCTCTGATTTATGGGTTCAGTATCCCTAATGGATTATTTGTATAAGTAATATAATTTGATTGTATATATTAATTGTGATATGAATTCATATGAGGGCTGCTATTGTACCTAAATGTCCACAAGTCAAATTCACCACCCATAAAAACATTGGGTGAGAACTAGATTTTTTTAAATTACTATGTAGAGACGTTAGAAACTGATATATATTACATTTACATCCACACACACACACACACACCACTTTGAAATAATCCGGTACGTAAAAGTCATTGAGTTTAGTGTTTTTTATTGAGTTAATAAATTGAAAATTTTTAATGTGGTTTATTTGGTGTTGATGTAGGTGATTACACCATAGTCTCAATACATAGTCTAAGAAGTGGACGATTAGCGGTTCTAGCGCTAAAAATGGGATGCGGGTCTGGGTTGGTTGGTGCAAAAATAGTAAAAAGGGTGATAGAGTCTTTGTGTTGGGGGGGGGATGGTGCGTTGGTGTCGTGGTTAAGTATTAGTTATTGGGTTGTGTCTGTTGTCTACGGAGGGGGAGAACACCGTTTGTGTGTTGGTTAACTTCTTAAGTGTGGTTGGACATAAGACGGTTATCTCACAATTGGTGTGTAACGTCATCAAAATCCAACTATTCGATGAATAGTTATTTAGGCCCCGTCGAATTATTACTTCTAATGAGAAAGTGTTGTTTTTATCAATATCCATCCCACCCTACGTCTGACAAACCCACAATGGTGGCTAAATTGTCGTGTTCAATCTAAAAATAAACCTAGGTGTAATACGTCTAATAAGTAATTGAAAATCGAAAGGGTTGTTCGTCCTGGTGATCGAAATAAGTGTTCTTGTGCCGGCCTATGGGGGGCATTCGGGGGCTCCTTGTATTAACTAGAAAGATTATTCTAAGAAGTAATTGCAGCTGTTGGAGAGACGTACTTTGGGGTGGCGTTATTACTTAGATAGGGGGTTCGATTGCAATATGAGATGATATGTTGGTATCAGTTTATTAAATAGGGGGGGGAGTGGTATAAATATTTCAGGGGGTTGTTAGTGATTGTCAAAAAATAGCGTGGTCCGGGACAATCTAAGTTCCCGAAAAATTAATTAAATGTAATGGGGGCATTTGTCCGTTGGTAAGTAAAAAACTGGGGTAAATATACTCTATGTACGTGTGACTGTTACTGTAACCGCTAAATGGGTGGGTAGCAGGTTTTGTGTATGTTAGCGTGGGTGTGAAGTTAGTGGTGTGTAAATTTGGCGTGGGGGGTCATGGGTGTATAATGGGTTGAATTCCGCTTTTGTGTGGGGCGCACGTTCGTTTGGGGGACACTGGTGAGCATTTCGCTTGATTGTCGGGAGAGAGTAGACGTGTCACGCGTTAGGTTCGGCGGTTCGTGTTCAGGGTCTGTTGGCTAAATAAAATCCCTTATAAAAAAAACAAATGGAAATAATTAAAATCACATATAATTAATTATTAATTTATTTCAGGGTGTCAGTGGCCTGCATGTGCTCAATAAAACGGTAAAAACTTTAATGATCAAGAATGGTAAATCAGCTAATAAAAAATTATCAAAATTATACAAAATATTTATAATTAAATAATATAAAGGGTTGGACCTTTAAGATCAATGCAATACAAAATTTTTGCGATAAATTAGGGCATTCACAAAAATAGAATTTCAACTTATTTGATCATTTTAATAAATTATGCACAAAAAAAAATTATGTTCAAAATAGCAAATCGCTAAATACACTTTGATTAGGCCACCGTGTGATATTTTGAATTATAAAATAAAATCATCATGTTTGAAGCATGTCAATTTGTTGAAACTTTGGATAAATAAATTCAGTGACAAAATTCCAATTATTATTTATAAGTTCATCTTAGCTGGTATATTTTAATGTTCAAATTGTAAAACCATAAAAAAAATTTAATTCACATATTTTTTCAAATTATCTTTAATTATTAATATTTTATTATCCATTCTGTGACAGATTTTGTGATAAATGAGGCTTTGAAGAAGAGGAAGGAGCTTTTTAGTGGTATTATTTAAGTATGTATATGCGTTTACACACTGTTTGAGGGTTTTTGTTGAAATTAGGCGCACTGACGTTTAGTACTGAATAGTGTCTTTTACGTGTTTGACATGAGCGCATCCAAATTAGTGGAAAATAGTCTAGATGGTTAGTATTGGGAAGTATAGAACATTTTTTCGGGTCTCCACATTAGGAAAAAGTTTGCTTTAAGCTAATGGTCAACTTTTTTGCTGCGTTTGTTTTGTCTTGTTGTAATGAGATTCCATTAAAAGTTGGCACTATGACGTTGTGTAATATTATTAATATAATTTGCAATTAAAATTTTCCCTGTAGAGAGAAGTGTTGCTTTTCGGTGCGTTTTGTCATTTTGTTAGTTGATATTATCATATGTGCGTGATGCATATGAAGATGGCTGGTATCGCAGTAGGTTTTGTGTATGTGTGCAGATGTGATCAGTCAAACAATTGTTCAAACACAATAACAGGGCAACCACAGTAAGATTCAGTAAATCCGAGAATAAAGTCAATGATTGCTGTGTCAAGTAGACGTTTCATCTGTATCTTTATTGTGGAGCAAGTGAAAATGTAAAGGAAAATGTAGGTACATCAGAAGTATTTTACTGCAAACAAGACAGTATAGACTGGAAGGTGACGCATTCAAATAAAGGTATATGTGCTTCACAGACATGTCCATACATATTAAGGCTTACATGTCGGTACGGGAAATTCTCTTTTTTCTCTTAGAGAAAGGTAACCAGATGTATGCGATCAGTTCATTCCTTATTGATTCAGCAGGACAGACACGTCTGCGAAGTAAAAAAATGTCTAACACATATCCTTTCGTTAACACAGGTTTACCACGTAGTTCTTAACAAAGTAGCAAGTAAAGGTCTTGGGGGAATGCCTTAAGATGCAGTTACAATCAGGAATGAGAGTTGGGAACACATCTGTGCGAAGACTTGACGAAAGAGGTATGAAACGAAATGCTCACGCAAAAATCGATGTATATTTGGAAAGTCAATTTATCTTGCTTCAGAAATCACGAAAAATTATGTGGAAGTGCAAAATTACATAGAGGTATTATCTCGGATAAAACGAACTATCCATAGAGGGCTTTCCATTTGAAGAGAAAATAGGCGGAGAATAATTTCAGGGGCATCTTTTCTGCCATTAAATGTCATCATGGTGGGCGGCAAATCGATCGACCAGACGGTAAGACAGTCATGCTCAAGTCCAGGCGAAAATGACACAGACAAAAACTTAACTGCATTTCAATAACAACGCGAGAATGAAGAAGCCAAATGCTTACGAGAAAAGTGACTATAAATTTCAAGCAGTTGTTGTTGCGTTCTCAAAAATCGAAATTGTAATAACACGATTTGTAGCGGAGAATTTTCACGCAAATAACACCTTACGATAAAAAAAATGGGAATATTAATTTATTAATATCAACAGAGGCAAGCGATAAGCGGCTCAAACGCAGAATTATGCGTGATAAATTATTAAATTGCTAACAAGCGGCTAAAACTAGATGTGACTGGTGAGGATATACCTCAAAAGGAAAATAAATATGTCTCAAAAACTATCGATCGGGGAGGTGTCACAACACACATCACGTTTAGCTTGTACACCAATATAGAAAGCAAGTAAATCATCATATTACACAGTATACATAAAATGTCCTTTAAAATGGTTGAACAAATTGAACAGGAAAACATTTAATTTAATTATTTTGGCCATGTCATGACAAAGTACATAGAAAAGGCATAACATAATGGACGATAGGAATATGATCTGGCATTCGAGGTAAGTACACAATTCTAGCAACTTGTTGTATAGTAGGTAAATTCAAGATCATAATGACATTCAGAGAAAGTTTCCAAGCATTATCATGCTAATTAAAATATACTGCTTCATAAGGTCAATCATTATTAATATTGTGGTGATTAGAAAACCTAACCGGCCTTATATTAACTAACAGTCACTTATATTTAAAAAACGAACAGACGACAGATGATAAAGCGATAGAGTTGGTACATAAATAAAGTGAGTAAGATGTGCTAAAACTATTGTAGTCAAATAGGTGTGTTAAGATCTGTAAAATCTAAGGAATATAGGAAGACCGTCATCTAGGATAAAATGTGAGATCTAGACAAAATGTCAGATAATTTCGACACGGATAGCTGACGTAGTGAAGGATGAAGAGCTCTAGCTATCGCAGTGGATATCGAACTCTTAATTTTTAGTTGACATAGCTGTAAGAGTTTTGATAGTTTAGAATGAAAAGTGCGCCAGGAGGGTATCTTTTGTAGTTTTAGAATATTGACCAACATCGCTAACAACTCCGGTCTAAAACCGGTAATTTCTTGGCATTTGTTTTCTCGAAATTGTACTAAGGAATCAGAGTATATGCTATTAGATCAGTGAGCTAATCAGAGGATGACGATCATCGAGCACAAACGTCTAAAAAGAGTAGGTAATCTACAGAAGTCGGAGACGCAAATAATTATGATATGTTCAAGTGAAGCATGCAATCTTCGACCAACGGGACAGATTAGGCGATTACTTAAACAATGTGGAGATGTTATGATCGAAGATAAATTTGGATAAATCAATAAATTGCACTTAACCTAAGAAGACTCTATAGTTTCTTCGTATTAGAACAGAGATGTTAGTATTTTGGAAGTTTGTGGTTATTTTAAAGAGACCAGACAAACGAAGACGAAAGAGATTTAAAACAAACACGCCTTTCGAAGTTTTGCAAGTTTCACTAATTTCGAAGGAGGACGTACTTCTATAACCTAAAATGTGCTTTCAGGATCCCTGAAGAGCAGTGTCATTAAGTAGCCGATGCATGAACGATGTGACAGAACTTTTCGGAGCATCATGCGAACGAATTGGAGGGCGATCATGAGACAAACGGATATTCAATGCCATAGACTAGGTAGAAGAACGCAGTAAGAGGTTTAGCTTGCTTGCTAAAGGATTGAATCCCTAAGGACACCGACACGTTTAGTGAAGATCAAGATGAGAAAGTACTAATCAGTGTTCTTCAAACAAAGGCATTTCGGTTCAGCCATCGAACATTGTTGACCTGATTCATTAGCGATATCAAGCAAACTATGTATGTTCTAATCTTTTGGACAATAAATGGAAGAGCATTGTGAAGTCGATGTTCAAATATATTTAATTGAATCAATTCACCAATCTTTTCCATGCGACTGAATGTGTATTGAATCGGATACGGCTACCAAATTGGATATTGAGGTAAAGACTTAGTAGTTTATGCTTGATTGGTCCCGGAATGTCATGAGAAATTGAAATGTTTGTACATCGACGAGACTTTTGCAGTTGTCCCGACCGGAATAGGAGAATCGAAAGTTTTCTATCGTGTACTGAAAGGAAACTGGCAGGGGAAGATGACACAGCGATGTAGCTAGCATCCTATGTATGACAGACGGGATGACTAATGACGAGAGGTGCAGGAGCAAATTCGTTGCTGGAACGGAAAAAATATGAGGCAAATAGTGGACGTTCGAGACATTCGAAGGCTTTTTATGTGGAAAGTTATATGTTTCATCAATAGACCCTAGTCCCCATCGGAAACGAGACGGACTATTGCATTACGGTATTTTCCCAATAAACGAAGTTATTTATCCCTACAGGGGAGATAGTACTATTGCTTTGTAATGGACAAGAAGAGTAGACATCTATTATGTTAGAAACTGTTGCTTTTTAGAATTTAGTGAAGCGTTTGCGCATTACATGTAAGATTATTGTCTAAAGGCATGACATACTCATATGTTGATTGAGTTTTCGTACACAATCCGGCAGAGCAGATCAGTGTAATAAGGGTTCATAGGGCGCTTGGACGCGCGACAGAAGTTGAAGGGAGCAACTAGAGTGGTCTAAGTGGATTTTCTGGAAAGAGAGGGGGTACAAAGTTTATTAGAGGAAGATTACAGTAAACAAATCAATTCTTGAGGTTAATTAGCGGCTCAACTAAATTTGAATCGGAGGTAGATACTATCTGATAGTGATCACAATGTAAGGTAGTACATTACTGTGAATGGATAAGCTATGAGTAGAGTGACCATGGCACCATGAAGGTGTGGCATAATGATGCTGGATGGTATCTATGTTCTGTATTGTGTAGAGTGCAGATTTTTTCAGTCAAAACCATAGTTATTACAAATAAATGGCCACACCTCGGAGACGAAACTCCGACGTTATAAAGTCAAAGATGCTTGAAACGCTAAGTTTTTAGTATCATTAATTGTCGGAGACGAGAAAATGTTATAAGCGAATCAGTAGGAAATTAGGAAGTCCTTATCCCGCAAAAAGTCGAAATCGAAAGGCTTAGACAGCATCTATAATAAACTGAGAATACCGAATGGACAATAATTATAAGGAGTAATGTCGTCGGGAACATTTCCATCTTTCTATTTGCGACTTGTGAGCTGGGAAAAAACATCTCGGTGACGTCGACTTTCGAAGACAGGCTATGAAAACGAAATCGCTCACGACCCAAAATCTGATAGAGTTAATGGAAAAGTTCTTTTTACCTTGTTTTCATTCTGGAATATAACCGAAATATAACACGCCTCCCGGCATGTGGCTAAATACACTAGAGGTATTATCACGTATAAACGAAATATCCAATAAGAGGACTTACACATTCATGACAGAAACAAAAAATAGCGGATATACCATCTTTCAACGAAGGCATCTCTCTTGCTCGCCATTTCAAATGGCCTCACCTCACTAGTGGTGGGCGGTAAAATCGAATCGCCAAAAAGCAAGACATGACCAGTCATGCGCAGTCCAGCGCAAAATGACCACAGCTCAAACTTAACTGCATTCGATACCAACGCGAGAAGACAAATGCTTACCGAGAAAAGTGACTATAAATTTCAAGCAGTTGTTGCCCTTGCGTTATAAAATAGATATTGTAATAAAACGATGTTGCGAGAATTTATCACGCAACATATCACCACCTCCTCCCGATAAAAAAAAAATGTGGAACATATTTTTTTTTTAAATATCAAAGAGCATGCGATAAGCGGCTCAAAACGCACGAATTATGCGCTGATAATTAATTAAATTGCCAAACAATAGGCTAATTATAGAGTGTCTGGTGAGGATATACCTCAACAGAAAAATAAATATGTCTCAAAAAATATTCACATCGGGGAGGTGTCACCAACACACATCACGTTAGCATGTAAACACAATATACGTATGCAAGTTACTATAATCATCATTAAACAGCATACTCTAATATTGTCTTACATGCTTATAAGGTACAATACATTATTAATAATTGTGGCTGTTTAGTAAACTAACGGCCCTTATATTAACTACTCAGTCCTCCTCTATCATCCTAAAAAACGAACAGAAGAAGATGACAACAAAGCACGATAGTGTGTACATATAAAGTAAGTACAGATGTGCTAATCTATTGTAGAAATATAGGTGTGTTATGACTCTGTAATATATGGAAATATAGGACAGAAGTATTAGTTGGAGTCATGTGGGCATCTAGACAAAATGTCAGCCATCACATTATCCGCACCACGGATAGCTCGTACCGTGAAGTGAAAAGGTTGAAGAGCTATAGCATATCGAGTGGATCTCGAACTCTTCAAATTCTTAGTCTGAATAGCTGTAAGAGCTTTCTGATCAGTCTCTAGAATGAAATGTGCGCCCAGGAGGAATCTTTGTAGCTTTAGAATTGACCAAACCATCGCTAACAACTCACGGTCTAAAACCGAGTAGTTCCTCTCTGCCGCATTTAGTTTTCTAGAAATGTACATAACAGGATGCAGAGTATTTGCATATTCTTGCATCAGTGCTGCTCCAATCCCAGTGGATGAAGCATCACTCCGAAGAACAAAAGTTCCTATCAAGAGTAGGTAATCTTAAGATGGGAGGAGAAGAAAATATATTCTTGATTTGGTCTAGTGAAGATTGGCATTCTTCAGACCAACGGACCAGATTAGGCGAACCTTTCTTCAACAATGTTGATAGAGGTGCCATGATCGAAGATAAATTTGGAATAAATCTCCCATAAAATTGAATTAAACCTAAGAGACTCCTAACTTGTTTCTTCGTTTTAGGAACAGAGATGTTCAGTATTTTGGAAGTATTGTGGTCTTCTGTCTTCAAGAGACCATGACCAACACGATGACCCAGGAAAGAGATTTCACCAAAACCAACAAAAGCTTTAGAAGGTTTTTTGCTGTCAAATTATTCTCACGTAGAGTGGACAGTAAGTCATATAACCCTAAATAGTGATCTTCCCAGGTATCACTGAAGAGACAGATGTCATCTAAGTATGCGATGACATCCGAACGATGTGACAGAATTCGACGCATCATGCGAACGAAAGTGGCAGGGGCGTTCATGAGACCAAAAGGCATAACATTCCATTGAAATAGACCCCTAGGTGTAGAAAAAGCAGTAAGAGGTTTGGCATGCTCTGCTAAAGGCACTTGCCAATAACCTTTAGACAAGTCAAGTTTAGTGAAGAATCTAGAATTAGAAAGTCTAATCAGTAGATCTTCTAACAAAGGCATCGGTTCAGCGTCGAACTTTGTGACCTGATTCAATTTGCGATAATCAACGCAAATTCGTATGTTCTTATCCTTCTTCCGGACAATAGCCATGGAAGAAGAATATGGTGAAGTCGATGGTTCAATTATATTTAATTGAATCATTTCATCCAATTCCTTTTCCACTTGCGACTGAAAGTGTATAGGAATAGGATACGGCCTAACCCTAATTGGATTATTGTCGGTAAGAATTATGTCATGTTCTATGACATCTGTGTGTCCAGGAATGTCAGTGAGAACATCCTGAAATGTTTGTAACATCGACGAGACTTGTCGATGTTCGTCACCAGAAAGATTAGGAGAAACAGAAACGTTTTTCCAAGATTCCGTGGAATGTAATGGAACCACTGGAAGGGGAAGGTTGACATCAGAGAAGGTAGCTTCCTCATCCTGAATGACAGACAGGGATGAATAATGACCGTGAGGTGCAGGAGCATCATCCGTTGCCTGGAAAATAGGCAGCAAATAGTCCGGACGTTCGTGAAATTCCGAAAGCATGTTTATGTGGAAAGTTTTATGCTTTCCATCAATATCGACCACATAGTCAACATCGGAAACCGAGAGACTATTGCATACGGACCTTTCCATGCAATAAGAAGTCTATTTTCCCTACTGGGGAGTAGGGACGAATGCTTTGTCACCTGGACAAAGTTGTCGTAGACATCTATTCTTGTTAGCAAACTGCCTTGCCTTCTCTTTAGCAATTTCTGATGAAGCAGTTGCTAGCTTACATGCCTCAATGATCTTTTGTCTAAGAGCAATGACATACTCATATGAGGATTGAGTTTCATCGCTAATATCATCGGCAGTGATGAGATCGTGTAATAAAGACATAGGGCCGCGTGGACGCGCGCCAAAGACACGTTCGAAGGGAGAACATCCTGTGTGTTCATTAGGGACTTCTCTATAGGCAAAGAGAGCCGCGGGTAAAACCCTGTCCCAATCTTGAGGATGATCTTCAGTTACCTTACCAAGCAAAGTCTTGAGCGTTCTATTCAGACGCTCAACTAACCCATTAGACATAGGATGGTAGATACTACTGAGAGATCGTTCAATATGTAAGGTAGACATTACCTGTGACCTAGTGTCAGATATGAGTTTACATCAGACAGTCATTATCACAGCAACAATGTCAGTATAGCAATGGACGGTAGACAGCATCATAATAAAGGTGATTCACAGACATGTCAATACATTATAAGGCTGTAATGTAGTCGGGAAAATTCTCCATCCCTTTCTATCTTAGCCAGAAGGTAACCAGATGTATGAGATCAGTTCACTCTCCTTAATCTGACTTCAGCCAGACAGACACGTCTGCCGAAGTATAAATAATGTCCTCAAAAATATCCTCTAGTTAACAAAGGTTTTCCAAGCCTAGTTCATTTAACAAAGTAGCAAGTAATGGTCCTTGGGACATGCATCAACCGATGCAGTACAATACAGCGACATGTGAGCTGGGAAAACATCTCGTGACGACGACTTTCGAAGACAGGCTATGAATCGAAATCGCTCACGACCAAAAATCGATAGAGTTAATGGAAAGTCAATTTACCTTGCCTTCAGGAAATACACAGAAATATTATGCCTCCCGGCATGTGCAAATACACTAGAGGTATTATCTCGAATAAACGAAATATCCATTAAGAGGACTTTCACATTCCTGACAGAACAAAAAATAGCGGAGATCCTCTTTCAGCGAGGCATCTTTCTCGCCATTCAAATCGCTCACTCCACTGGTGGGCGGAAATCGATCGACCAAGAAGCAAGACCAGTCATGCGCAGTCCAGCGCAAAAATGACCACAGCTCAAAACTTAACTGCATTCAATACCAACGCGAGAAGACAAATGCTTACCGAGAAAAGTGACTATAAATTTCAAGCAGTTGTTGCCCTTGCGTTATAAAATAGATATTGTAATAAAACGATGTTGCGAGAATTTCTCACGCAACACATACATTTTGTATTAATGATATTTATTTGCATGCAATTTTCATTGCTCCACTTAATAAGATTGTCTGTGTCGCTTTGTAATAATCTTTCTAGCGTGTTGCAACTTTTATCACTAGTATAAATGGTACAGTCATCGGCAAATAGGTCGCAGGATGAGTGCTCGATGTGTAGTGGAAGGTCATTTATGTAAATGGAAAAAAGTAGAGGGCCGAGAATAGAACCCTGAGGAACACCGGTGTCAATAATAGTTGGGCTTGACAAGAAGTTATTGTACCCCACTACTTGCTGTCTGTCGGACAGGAATGATTTAAGTAATGTCGTCTAGTTTAAAGTTAACTTTCATTGTTTCTAATTTTCTTATTAAAACAGCGTGATCTAACATATCAAATGCTTTCCTAAAGTCTACAAAGATTGCTCCACATATGTTATCGTTATTTATGTTTAGGTGCAAGTTGTCTATCATCTTAGTTAGAGCTGTGTGGCATGAATGCTTTTGTCGAAACCCTGACTGACTGTCAATTAGCAAGTCATTGCTAACTAGGTAATGTAGTGTTGCTTTATGTATGTGTTTTTCTAGTGGTTTAGAAAGCAATGATAAAAGAGAAATTGGTCTATAGTTACCAAGGTTACTGTTATCTGACGAGCCAGGTTTGAAGAGAGGATATACTTTGGCAATCTTAAAGGCCGAAGGAAAATAACTTTTAGCGAAACATTGATTATATATATAAGTTAGTGATTCACTATATAGCTGGTGCGGGTCGCGTAAACGCAGTATTCGATTACTAAATTCCGTCAAGCCCTGATGAGCTATTGTCCTTAAGGCCAATAAGATAGTTATACACTTCATTAACTGTCATAAAAGGAATGTCGGGTGGAACTGAGTTTGTACATTTGTTCTTACAGAATGCTGAAAGTTTGTCTAAGTCACTACAGGAAGGTGGTATTGTGGATTTCAGACCGTTTATTTCTGCTTGAAAGTGATTGCTGAAGTCGGTGCAAGTAAATGAAGTGTTGGAAGAGAATGAGTCTGGTGCATTACGTTTTTTCGCTAAGGTGTTAATTGCCTTCCATATTTCCTTACTATTTGATTTGTTCTGAACCATATTTCTAAAATGATTTTTCTTTTCTTTGGAAGGGCAGAATGTTTGACGGGCCTGTATGCCCAATTCTAAAACCTTTGAAAAGAAAGTTTGTTCGTTCGTTCGTTCGTTCTCTCTCTCTCTTTCTTACTATGTACACTCTTCTCTATCTATAGCTTAACCTCTCTGCTAATCTCTCTCTCTCTCTCTGCCGTTAAGGTAAAAACGATCCATCCTCTCTGACCACTCTCTTGATGGTCCTCTTATTTCATTGGCTTTCCTTCACTTTCTATACTCTATATACTACCTTCACTCTCTATACTTTATATACTACCTTCACGCTCTATACTCTATATACTACCTTCACTCTCTATACTCTATATACTACCTTCACTCTCTATACTCTATATACTACCTTCACTCTCTATACTCTATATACTACCTTCACTCTCTATACTCTATATACTACCTTACTAATTTTTTACTCTTATATAACTCTTATATACTTACTCTATCTATACTTCTATTTTTATCTATATATCCTATACTTCACTTCTCTATACTCTATATACTACCTTCATGCTCTATACTCTATATACTATTTTTTCACTCTATACGCTTATTATACTTCACTCTCTTTTTCTTACCTTCGCTCTCTATACTCTATATACTACCTTCACTATACTCTATATACCACCTTTACTCTCTATACTCTATATACTACCTTCACTCTCTATACTCTATACACTACTTTCACTCTCTATACTCTATATACTACCTTCACTCTCTATACTCTATATACTACCTTCACTCTCTATACTCTATATACTACCTTCACTCTCTATACTCTATATACTACCTTCACTCTCTATACTCTATATACTACCTTCACTATACTCTATATACCACCTTTACTCTCTATACTCTATATATACTACCTTCACTCTCTATACTCTATACACTACTTTCACTCTCTATACTCTATATACTACCTTCACTCTCTATACTCTATATACTACCTTCACTCTATATACTCTATATACTACCTTCACTCTCTATTATCTATATACCGCACAGTTAAACTGATGTGAAGTCAAGTTCCAATCTAGTTTTAATGTATGCCTACACCCCCCCCCCCGGCCTTTGTTCCCCATCCGATTCATGTTTTGTTATGCCGTTCTCTATTCGTTGCCTGTGACATTTGTCAGTTCATATTTTTATTGTTGAACACATTCAACATCACTACACTCCAGGCAAACCCATAGGTGCTCATGTTACCATAGGTGCTCATGTTACCATAGGTGCTCATGTTACCATAGGTGCTCATGTTACCATAGGTGCTCATGTTACCATAGGTGCTCATGTTACCATAGGTGCTGATGTTACCATAGGTGCTCATGTTACCATAGGTGCTCATGTTACCATAGGTGCTCATATTACCATAGGTGCTTATGTTACCATAGGTGCTCATGTTACCATAGGTGCTCATGTTACCATAGGTGCTCATGTTACCATAGGTGCTCATGTTACCATAGGGTGCTCATGTTACCATAGGTGCTCATGTTACCATAGGTGCTCATGTTACCATAGGTGCTCATTTTACCATAGGGTGCTCATATTACCATAGGGTGCTCATGTTACCACAGGTGCTCATGTTACCATAGGTGCTCATGTTACCATAGGTGCTCATGTTACCATAGGGTGCTCATGTTACCATAGGTGCTCATGTTACCATAGGTGCTCATGTTACCATAGGTGCTCATTTTACCATAGGGTGCTCATATTACCATAGGGTGCTCATGTTACCACAGGTGCTCATGTTACCATAGGTGCTCATGTTACCATAGGTGCTCATGTTACCATAGGGTGCTCATGTTACCATAGGTGCTCATGTTACCATAGGTGCTCATGTTACCATAGGTGCTCATGTTACCATAGGGTGCTCATATTACCATAGGGTGCTCATGTTACCACAGGTGCTCATGTTACCATAGGTGCTCATGTTACCATAGGTGCTCATGTTACCACAGGTGCTCATGTTACCATAGGGTGCTCATATTACCATAGGGTGCTCATGTTACCACAGGTGCTCATGTTACCATAGGTGCTCATGTTACCACAGGTGCTCATGTTACCATAGGGTGCTCATATTACCATAGGGTGCTCATGTTACCACAGGTGCTCATGTTACCATAGGTGCTCATGTTACCATAGGTGCTCATGTTACCATAGGGTGCTCATGTTACCATAGGTGCTCATGTTACCATAGGTGCTCATGTTACCATAGGTGCTCATTTTACCATAGGGTGCTCATATTACCATAGGGTGCTCATGTTACCACAGGTGCTCATGTTACCATAGGTGCTCATGTTACCATAGGTGCTCATTTTACCATAGGGTGCTCATATTACCATAGGGTGCTCATTTTACCATAGGGTGCTCATATTACCATAGGGTGCTCATGTTACCACAGGTGCTCATGTTACCATAGGTGCTCATGTTACCATAGGTGCTCATTTTACCATAGGGTGCTCATATTACCATAGGGTGCTCATGTTACCATAGGTGCTCATGTTACCATAGGTGCTCATGTTACCATAGGTGCTGATGTTACCATAGGTGCTCATGTTACCATAGGTGCTCATGTTACCATAGGTGCTCATATTACCATAGGTGCTTATGTTACCATAGGTGCTCATGTTACCATAGGTGCTCATGTTACCATAGGTGCTCATGTTACCATAGGTGCTCATGTTACCATAGGGTGCTCATGTTACCATAGGTGCTCATGTTACCATAGGTGCTCATGTTACCATAGGTGCTCATATTACCATAGGGTGCTCATGTTACCACAGGTGCTCATGTTACCATAGGTGCTCATGTTACCATAGGTGCTCATGTTACCATAGGGTGCTCATGTTACCATAGGTGCTCATGTTACCATAGGTGCTCATGTTACCATAGGTGCTCATTTTACCATAGGGTGCTCATATTACCATAGGGTGCTCATGTTACCACAGGTGCTCATGTTACCATAGGTGCTCATGTTACCATAGGTGCTCATGTTACCATAGGGTGCTCATGTTACCATAGGTGCTCATGTTACCATAGGTGCTCATGTTACCATAGGTGCTCATGTTACCATAGGGTGCTCATATTACCATAGGGTGCTCATGTTAACACAGGTGCTCATGTTACCATAGGTGCTCATGTTACCATAGGTGCTCATGTTACCACAGGTGCTCATGTTACCATAGGGTGCTCATATTACCATAGGGTGCTCATGTTACCACAGGTGCTCATGTTACCATAGGTGCTCATGTTACCACAGGTGCTCATGTTACCATAGGGTGCTCATATTACCATAGGGTGCTCATGTTACCACAGGTGCTCATGTTACCATAGGTGCTCATGTTACCATAGGTGCTCATGTTACCATAGGGTGCTCATGTTACCATAGGTGCTCATGTTACCATAGGTGCTCATGTTACCATAGGTGCTCATTTTACCATAGGGTGCTCATATTACCATAGGGTGCTCATGTTACCACAGGTGCTCATGTTACCATAGGTGCTCATGTTACCATAGGTGCTCATTTTACCATAGGGTGCTCATATTACCATAGGGTGCTCATTTTACCATAGGGTGCTCATATTACCATAGGGTGCTCATGTTACCACAGGTGCTCATGTTACCATAGGTGCTCATGTTACCATAGGTGCTCATTTTACCATAGGGTGCTCATATTACCATAGGGTGCTCATTTTACCATAGGGTGCTCATATTACCATAGGGTGCTCATGTTACCACAGGTGCTCATGTTACCATAGGTGCTCATGTTACCATAGGTGCTCATGTTACCTCGCTGTTCTGGGGGGTAACTAATAGGTTTCCTGTTTCTTATTATTATTCTTTTATTTTGTTTTTATATCCTACTCCAAGTTTGATCTTGACTGGCTTAAAGTCCGCCAGAGGTCGTTCTTTCTTGGTTTATGTCATAGGGTACCAGTCCGTTCGTTCCTCTAGTTAGATGTTATAATTCGGAGATGCTAGTGGTGTGAATATTTTAAACTTGCATTTTCTAATCTGTCCAACTGTTAAGGAAATCATTCAACAGCCTTGTCAGTCAAAAGTGATTTTTATTTGAACAAAAACGTGTAGAATAAATAATGAACAGTCAATGTTACAACATAGACTCAATCATTCACATCAAGGCATTTTAATTATCAGTGTGTATGATGTTTTTTCCATTTGTTACTTCAATCCAGTGAGGTCTATAATATTCCTCCACCTTATCAAATTCCTCTGAGTTCCTAATTATGATTATCTCAGGGTTAAGTATCTCCTTTGTAGGTATCCTTGCAACCTTTTGTTCATTTAATATCCTTATTGCCTTTGGTTCTTTCATTTACTGCTTCTATTTGTTTTACATGTATCATTACGAAATAAAAAACCAGACGAGCTGAGCTGAAATGAAAAAGCGATACAAGACTTGGGTCTACTTACGTGGTATAACCACTAAGCTACCATCTGCATGAGCAGATTTCTACACATAACTTTTGATATCTCCTCCTGCGTCTGCAGGTACAATTGAAGAATATCGAATCCTAACACATTTCATTGATTGTCTCAATGTGGAAGCAAGACGGTCACAAACGCGTTTTTGTGCACTGCTTGACTTCTTCCAACTAACTTTCCAAAACTTATTTCTCAGCCGGCTTAGTAGTGCTCGCTTGCTGGCTAAAAAATCTTGCTTGCTGGTTTTCTATAACAGTGAATGATAGTTTCTATTATTTAGACTCTAGCACGAATAAGTGCTATCGTGGTAGGTCATACGGCCACACTCAGTCTCTCTCAGAAAATGTTGAAAGGTTTGACTGCTAATTGTTCCTGTTGCCCGCTGGTTTTATATATGCTGGATGCGTCCTCTCATACGTCCGTCTCTACTGGTTTTACGTTTGAAGCCAAATTCCAGCTTTGTTGATTCATCGATTGCAGGGTCATTCTCTAATAGGTGATCATTAATTGCTCTCAGTATCTCTTCTTTATCCATATCCACTGCACCTTCTATGGGTGCTCTTGAAGCTAGTCTATCAGTTCTTTTATTGCCTCGTCTTTTATATTTGAACATGCGCCCTTATATAACCGATGGACTATGTGACTAGGTTAAATGGTGCTCGCTGAAACGAAGCAAAATGTTATTTAATAAAATAATTTTTTGTTTAGTTGTGAAAATTTGCACATGGTTTCTATTATGCATTGTACGAGTAATACTTATTTCATTAAATAAAAAATTTCAGTTTGCCCTATTGATCAGGTGTAGACTTTCCAAGAGATTTTATTCACCTGGACAGGTAGACTCGATGCTACTACTAAGCAATGCAGAGGTAGTCCTTTATTCACACACTGCAGTCGATTTAGCACTTTACCAAAAACTTTGGTTGCTAATCTCTCGTCTAGAAATCTGAAAACGTGTGCACCAAACTGTGGTATATGTTGTCTACAACTAAGACGATCCTCCGATGATGACGGATGTGACAAAATGTCTGAACATGCTCTTTTGTGTGATCTCTCACACCTTTCCTTTTCTTCACTTTTCTCCCTCATCGCTTTTATTTGGCATAAATCATGCCTTTTCATTTGCATTTTCACTATTTTACTCTTTATGCTGGACATAGCATGGTGAAGTCTCTAACACGCCACTTCCCTATGGCAGTATTTGCTGCGGGAGTAATTCTTATCTTATTGTGTCGCATTCACGCTTCACGAAGACGTGTTAAGTTACGCCAGGTTATTAGACGGTCAGTGACAGTACCTTATTGTGTCACATTCACGCTTCACGAAGACGTGTTAAGTTACGCCAGGTTATTAGACGGTCAGCGACAGTACCTTATTGTGTCACATTCACGCTTCACGAAGACGTGTTAAGTTACGCCAGGTTATTAGACGGTCAGCGACAGTACCTTATTGTGTCACATTCACGCTTCACGAAGACGTGTTAAGTTACACCAGGTTATTAGACGGTCAGCGACAGTACCTTATTGTGTCACATTCACGCTTCATGAAGACGTGTTAAGTTACACCAGGTTATTAGACGGTCAGCGACAGTACCTTATTGTGTCACATTCACGCTTCACGAAGACGTGTTAAGTTACGCCAGGTTATTAGACGGTCAGCGACAGTACCTTATTGTGTTACATTCACGCTTCACGAAGACGTGTTAAGTTACGCCAGGTTATTAGACGGTCAGCGACAGTACTTTTTTATCACAATATCGGTCTGACCATCCTTTCAAGCGACGAGGCGTGTTTATCCAAGGAGTGCTACACATATTTGTGGTTATAGGAGCGGCATATTAACACGTACATCGTCCAGCGTTATCGGCTTAAATTACCGATAAGACACGGAGTTTGGACACTTATACAACAGATAACGACATTACCGTCTGTGTGACACATGTGGACAGACAAGAGTGATATAATCGCTTTCGGTAACTTGTTTAAAATAAATCATGGATTTATTACATTTTAGACAATGTGAGTCTACAAATGTGTTTGTGAGAGTGTATGCAATGCATCAGATGTCCATATATGGTAATACGTGACCTTTGCAGGCACGCACCTTATTTCACGTGGGACTATTTTGAAATATCACAGCCTATCCTGCATGATTTGAAATGATTGGATCTTTCTGATTAGATTCATAACATCATTGGAGGGAATATAGGCTGACCAATTTCACAGTTTTATTTCTGTTCGCCAGAGTGAAGAACTAGATTCATAATTCCTATTTGTAACCGGACCTTTTATTGGAGAACCAGATAAGACTTAGAAAAGCGCAGGAAATCTTTACATTTAATAAGGAACACCGGAACTTAGAAAACTGAAGAAACACGGAGTCAGAAGGGGCAATCTATTGTAAAATTAAAAGAAATCCCAGACATGTGTTGTAAGAGAACGATTCGTCTCTTCGATTCATCTGTGCGACACGTCTGTAGCCAGGATTGGCGTAAGTTGTAATTTACATTTCATATTTTATTACTAGCATGTGAACTAACATAGATATGTATATATTACCATGTGAATTTTATTGAGTGAAACTCGCTATTGGATGCCAAAGTCATTTGAGGCTGGAAACCTCATCGTATTGAACGATGATTCATGAACCACCATTGCACGGGCTGGTGATTGCTTTATGGATAGTTTCGTAAAGAGAACTAAAAGCATAAAGTAGTTCAAGGTTCCCTATGGAGCAGGGAGGGAAAGATGAAAGAAATGATGTACATTCTAAGTATAATACTTACATTTTCAAAGCCGTGTAAATGTCCCTATAAACATATTTACTTTAAAATTAATGTAAGGTTTCACGCTTTAAACCAGTGTAAATGTCCATGTGAAAATATTTATTTTAATTAATAGAAGTTTCAAACTTTTCCACAAGTGTAAATGTAAATGAAACAACGAATGAATTTATTTTGTGAACACTTTTCAAACAGTGGAAATGTAAATGTAAAACATATTATATCTGTACGTTTAGCCTTTTCATTTAAATGTAATGTAAAGCTAAAGCTATTCAGTTTAAATGTAAAGGAAGTTGTATTCCGATGGATTTTATCCCGGCGGTAAACTCTGAGTTAAGTGGGATAGTGAAATAGAAGATGGGGGGACACATGTGTCAGAGCACGCCATACTCAGAAGAGCGTTTTTTTCTATTCTTCTATCACAGTTATTGGTGGTACCAGCAGAAAGTACTATCTCTGGAACCAAATGAAGGTAGAAGAGGACTGACGTTTTGCCAGACGCCATCATAAGAGGGTCTTATAGACAGACGCAGAACCAACTTAGCCGTTACTCCTTGAACTTTCTGGGAACGTGCGGCGCCTGAACTTTATCCAGAGACGACCGAGAGCAGAGCGAAAGGAACTGACCCAGCAGGAGAAGAAACTACCATTGGCAGCTAAGCGCAAATATCCGCTGCCAAAAGTGACCCCCTTTATTCAGTTAAATCCCAATCAAGTGATGAAACTTTTTTCCATAACTATTCAATTTATTTTCCAACTGTTAAAACTTAAAGTGAGTATTAAATGTTGTTATTTGTAATGTTGCAAATATAACTTCGAATTTTCTTTTTCTTCTTCTTCCTCATTCGCCTTCAAACTTCCACATTTATGACTATAATAAAGGCAGTAGTCAACTCAAGGTTCCCGACATCTCCAAACAGTTTTTCGTTGACAGAAGTGGGTTGTTGCCATATGCTACTCCGTTCATTACTGTAGGTTGGGCAGTACTGCAGCAGGTGTTCGACTGTCATCGGGCTGGTACCGCAAGTGCAGAGATCTGTTGCACCAATTTTGTATTTGTGGTATAGATGGTATCTTAATCTGTTGTGTCCAGTCCGTAGCCGAAAAATGATGACCTGTTCTTTCCTGGATAGTTGATGATATGCGTCATTTTTCAAATGGCCCGGGTGCTCTCTTTCCCATTTGGACTTGAATGTAACCTTTATAGTAGTCTTTGCCATTGCGTAAGTTGTCTCTATATCATTTTGTTGTAAGGCACCTCCTTCCTTAGCAAGTTTGTCTGCCTCCTCATTTCCTGGTATGTTGCAATGGGCTGGTATCCACTGGATTGTGCACTTGTTGAAACCTTTGGCCAGTATTTCAAGGGAGATTATCAGATCTTTCAATCCTTTAGCATTGTGGCTCTTCAGCGCTGTTATTACTGAGAGGGCATCTGTAAAGATTACTATCTGTTTTTCCGCCTGTGCTTTGCATTCAATAAGAGTTTCTGCTGCCTGTTTCAGGGCTTCTGCTTCAGCACTGAAGTTATTGCAATATTTGCCAGTGGCAATTGCCATAGAGTGGATTCTATTCTTTAATTTTATGAGGATGCCGGCACCCCCATTTTCAACTGCAATTTTTTGCTGAACCATCAGTATATGCATGTGTCTAAAGCTTTGCTGGGAATTTTTGATGAATATACTTGGTTCCTATACACTTTCTTCGATGTAATCCTTTTAAATGTACTACATGTTTGTCTCAGTCAGTTACTAAACACGCACGCATGCACGCACGCACGCACGCACGCACACACACACACAAACACACACACACACACATATATATATATATATATATATATATATATATATATATATATATATATATTATAATAATAATTCCACTGATTAACTCAGCGGTGGGGGCTTAACGTGCTAGAATAAACCATTGCTAAAATTCTTCATAAAAGTGTCGGCAGATTACAGAATTAACGTGCTCAGCAACAGCCAGCATTGTTTTCGCTTATTTGAATATATTGTGAAGACTCCCATGTGATAGAAGCTTTGCTACTCTTCTATCTACATTTCTGCCAAGAGTAATCTTGTGTAAAGATAGACTCCATTGAAGCCTATAATAGATACTCTTGAGTTTTGGCCACTGTTGGACCACTACTGCAAAGCAGGGGAGGCAATACCGTCACAATTTTGCGACATGTCCCGGATAATAGAACATGTCTAATAATTTCCCTAGACGACTGGCATAAATTTCAGATTTACTGAAAGAATGTCGTCAAGAGAGTGTGTTAAAGTAAGACTGAGCATTCATTGTATGAATAAATAACAGTAAAAATAACTTTGTAAAGAATAATTGAATAATTGAAAGAAACAAAATTTCTTGTAACCTAAAGTTAAAGTTAAAGAAATAAGAAGTTCACTTGGTGCGGCTAATCAGTGTTTTATCGCTGTTCTAATCTTATGTAGCTTTGTAAACAGACTTTTCGCTCAGAATGGCAAAGTCCAAAAACCTCCATGCTATTTATCTTAATCTAGGCCGCGAACTCTGGTTTTCAGGCAAAGAACTTTCTGACTTCGTGCTTACTTCGGTGAGAGAACAGAAACAGAAGGATAAAGAGGAAAAAGACAGGATGGAGGCAGAGAAGGCCGCACTCCGTGAGAAGAAAGCAACCAAGAGGGAAGAGAGAAGGATGGCCAGAGAACACGAAAAAGCACAAGCTGAAGAGAGGGAAAAGCAAAGGGTTTTCGAAGAGCAGAAAGCTGAAAAGCAAAGGGCTTTCGAAGCCGCAGAGAGAGAAAGAAGAATGCATTCGCTAAGGAGAAGGAACAGGCAGAGAGGGCATTCCAAGAAAAGGAGGCCGACAGACCCACGCTATTAGAATGAGAGGAATTGGAACTCGAAGGAAGAAGAGTGGAATCTAGTTCTAACAATGGCGGGTCTGGTAGTTCTCAAAATAGCGAAGGAGGAAGCACCACGAAGGTGGTGGCACCTAGTGCCATATCCTTCCAACTAGATGTTCATAATGAGGCTTCAGAGGAAATTGACATCTATCTCTCTAGGTTTGAATCCTTAGCAGCTACATATGCCTTGGAGAGGGAGAGATACAAAATGAAGCTATCCCAGAGTCTGAGCGGATCTGCTTATAACGTGTTTCTCAAGATGCCACGGAAGAACAAAACAACTACGACATGTTGAAGAAAGCTCTGCTACAGCGTTTTATGCGCAATGCAGAGATTTTTCGTGGTAAATTCCGTGAGGCGAAAAGACAGAAAGATGAATATTTTCGACAGTTTGCTACACGACTAGAAACGTACTTGGAGAAGTGGGGATCTCTCAGCACCTTTGATGAATCTTTTGAAGGGCTGAAGGAGATGATTCTCGTGGAGCAGTTCAATGACTCGCTCACCCCTGACATGAGAACGTTCCTGGCTGAGCATGGGGCCGAAACTCTTAAGCAGGAAGTACTGTTTGGCGATAGGTACCAGAGCGCCTAGTCGGAAGTGAATCCGTCTAAAAGGCGCCACCACGATAATCATACCAAACAGAAGGATCACCCAGATGATAACTCCAAAAGTACGGACAACACAACACACAAAACAGCCCATCAACAGCAACAACAACCACAAGATCACCAGAGGCAGAAACAGAGCAATTCAGCCCAGGGAACTGGACGACGATATTGTAAATCGTGCAAAACTGACACGCATTTTACATCAGATTGAAAGAGGTCGAAATCCGGCCCTTATAATGTCGCTTGCCTCATCAGGGGGCCGATAGTGAACCATGACCCCCAGGCATATGAACAAAATCCTTGTTACCCTTCTATTACTGAACAAGTAACCGTTGGCAACCAAACCATACGGTGCCTGTATGATTCGGGCTTAGAATATTCAGCTTTAGTTTGTCCATCTTTGATGAAGGCCCACCAATACACTGGTGCAGCTGTAGAAATACAGGGGCCTCGGAAGAGTTTAAAGCCTATGCTTCTTCCGGTCGCGGAGATTGATGTTTTCACCCAATATGTTCGGGGCAAAATCAACGCTGCAGTGGTAGACGAGTTAGTCTATCCTCTCATTTTAGGGAGGAAGTATGTGTTCCTTGGAGATCCCTTAGGTGACTCCAGGCCGACACAAAAGGTAGAGAACCCAGAACAAGCCTCAGCGGCCTCTGAGTTGTCATTTTTAAAAAGCCTGAATATGTCAGAGCTGAAGCCGGCACAAAGGGCAGATCAAACCCTAAGGCCTTGCTTTTCCAAGTTGTATGGTAATTACTCCCATACTCCTAAGGGAGCATATTACAGGGAGAAAAGTTTGGTCTATCGACGGGTGGGGAATAAGAGGCAGTTAGTTGTCCCACTCCCCTTTCGCACCCGCCTCATGCAAGAAATGCATTTAACCATGCCCCATCCCATTAAAGGTTCATATGCCCTGGTAAGGCATATTTCCTTGAATTATTTCTGGCCATGCTTGCGACATGACGTTCGACATTTTGTGCAAGATTGCTCTGTTAGCCATAGCCCGGACAACCAGAAGGATGAAACTACGAAGAAAATGTTTGAGCAGAGTAACCAACAACCAAAGTTGGATAACTCGTACCTCAACTCGACATTTCTATGTAGTAAAGCAGAAATACGACGAGCGCAGATGGAAGACATTACTTTAGCGCCATACTCTGAACATAGTCAGCTCAAAATAAACCATACTTCAGCTGGAACTTTCCACAACGAGGATAGGATTATTTTTCGACGGACGAGGCGAGGGAAGCAACTCGTGGTGCCTCTCCCCTTAAGACCCTCCGTCATGAAAGCGGCTCATATATCTTCATCGGGGGAACATGTTCTTGTGGGTACCACTATGCGTAATATTTAGGAGGTTTACTTCTGGCCCAACCGATGGAAAGACGTTCATCAGTACGTATTGAACTGTACACATTGCCAAGCGAGCAATTTAAACACTCGCCCACGAGATAATGAAGAGAAGAAGACTGTCATTCAGAACAGTAGGAGAGGAAGGCACACACTTCACAAAAGCTCATGTCCAAACCTGGATATTTAATGAAATATCTTTGGAGAGGGCGTATGTGACAAAACGTCTGAACATGCTTTTTGTGTGTTCTCTCACACCTTTAGCCCTCCGGCAGTATCCATTCATTTTCTTCATTTGTCTCACTCATAGCTTTTATTTGGCATAAATCATGCCTTTTCATTCGTTATTTTCACTATTTTGCTCTATGCTGGACATAGCATGGTGAAGTCTCTAACACGCCACTCTCCTATGGCAGTATTTGCTACGGGAGTAATGCTTATCTTATTGTGTCGCATTCACGCTACACGAAGACGTGTTAAGTTACGCCAGGTTATTAGACGGTCAGCGACAATATCTTATTGCGTCACATTCACGCTTCACGAAGACGTGTTAAGTTATGCCAGGTTATTAGACGGTCAGCGACAGTATCTTATTGTGTCGCATTCACGCTTCACGAAGACGTGTTAAGTTACGCCAGGTTATTAGACGGTCAGCGACAATATCTTATTGCGTCACATTCACGCTTCACGAAGACGTGTTAAGTTACGCCAGGTTATTAGACGGTCAGCGACAATATCTTATTGCGTCACATTCACGCTTCACGAAGACGTGTTAAGTTACGCCAGGTTATTAGACGGTCAGTGACAGTATTTTTTTGTGTCACATTCACGCTTCACGAAGACGTGTTAAGTTATGTCAGGTTATTAGACGGTCAGCGGCAGTATTTTTTTTATCCCAATATCGGTCTGACCATCCTTTCAAGCGACGAGGCGTGTTTATCCAAGGAGTGTTACCCAGATTTGTGGTTATAGGCGCGGCATATTAACACGTACATCGGCCAACGTTATCGGCTTAAATCACCGATTAGACACGGAGTTTGCACACTGTCACGGAGTGTTTTGAGGGTGTTATGCATGTATGAATGTTCCCATGCTCCAGCGCGAGTTTAATTGGTTGTTTGAGTTGTTGTGAGTTGGGTATGCTTGAGTTGTAATATTTTAGTTACAAGCAATGTTGTGAGCATTGCTTAAGACAAGCTGTTAGCTATAGTTACGCGCGAATGAAGCTCAGTGGAGTGTGGAAGGTTTTCACGTGTTTGGTGAATACGAATGAAAGGGGGTCAGTCAGAGAGAGATGTGTGTTGGGTCAGTAGAGAGTTGAGTTAGTAGACAGTAGACAGGAGACATCGAAGAGCGTAGAGAAGAGAAGGGTGGATGTCTATAGTAGTGCGCGAGTAGAGGGCCAGAGTTGTGCGGTGGATTTATGAAGTATCCTATTTTGTGGCTGTAGATATTCCTAGAATCAGAGTGATTGTAGAATACTCGGGATTTGTTATAGTTGAAAAAGTTGTAATAGGAAATTATGGAAAGAAGTTAATCAGTTGGATTTGAGATGTCAAAAGTAGCAGTAGCATAGGTTTGGGAATATTTTCTCCCGCATTAAAATGTTAGAATGGTGAGCACCACAGGGAAGTTCGTAGACTACAAGCCATAGTTTGGTTGACTCTTGTGTTCACAAGAGAATTATGATTGTCTAGTTCCTTGGAGACTCAAATGCCATCTCTATAGAGAGAATTGCTGTTTGAGCAATTTAGATGTAGTTTTGATGCTGTGTGATTCCCACATCCACGCAGTGGGCTCAAGACAAGTGTGTTTGTCCCAAGTGCAGCGACAGCAGGTATGAACGGTTTGTTTAGTAGTGTGTAGTAAGAACAGTTAGTAGAAATAGTCATACCCTGGCGGTTTAGGCCAGTCTTCGTCATACGAGATAAACCAATCAGCGCACACAAAAATAGGCCAGAACATTTTATCGTCAGAAAAGAATTTAAAAAGAAAACAGTAACTTTGAGAGTTTAACGTTCTAGACTCAGAGAGGAAAAGAAACAATTGGGCAACAAATAGTAAGGACGAGAAGGGAATAAAATAGAAACAGGGACAATAACCAGAAACCATGGTACGAGGAATGAAAGGTCGACTTTGTAAATAATCAACACTATTGAAATAACTGTATAAGAAGTTTGATTACATGCAGCAGCAGAGTGGCCAGTCAAGAAAAAATCTCCTTCCACGTCAATGTTACCTCCATGCACAGTGGGTCTTGGTGCCTTGTGCATCATGTAAATAAACTTGACTACTTTTTTACTTCACCGCTGTTCTAGTGAAGTCCACTATCATCGTGTTCATCATCCTGCACCAGTTCTATTTCGTGTTATATGTATGTACTCGTACGTGAAACATCATCATGTGCAACTATCCACTGTTGGGATAGTTGTTGCTGAGTTATTTGCCGGTTGAAGATCATGCACTGAGTATGGTTACTTTAGTGATCTCTTGGTAATCGTGCTTTGTTTAGTATTACGCGAATTAGGGTGAAGGTGTTCATACAACTCAGTAGCATGGTATGAAGAAGTAGTTCATGTAACTTGAACTCAGCAACATTAATGAAGTAATTAATTCCTTCAGATTGAGTCCGTAATATTTAATCACATGTACACACAGGATGATCATTTCAAATAGGAACAGAATATAAGTCCTTATAAGTCATGCATAAATTAATCAATAACGTAGACTGCTGGTTTACGTGTCAATGTCCGTTTAAGGATACAATGCAGTATTGTCGTCAGAACATCACAGCTATATGCACGTGCAGCTAGACATGGCTACCTGCCGACAGTGAGACTGCGAGTCTGAATATTTCATATGAATTTGACGATTATTCTTCTCCTTCTGAGAATTCTAGTTAAATACTAACCTCCATAAATTTCCCTCTCAGATAGAGTTCTAGGACTGACCCTGGTCCATCAAAAATGCACATATAAATGGCTATATCATGCCATTGAATTGGAAGGTTAGAAAAACGCAGCTATTCAGCTTGGCGGTCAAGTAACAAAGGGTAGCGTTTCTTAGTTACCGACTGTGACCCAAACAACGCTATACACGTCATAATCGATCGTGTATGGAGCGTTCAATAATTGAAACATCTATCGCAATATATTAAATGCCTTAACCTTTACAATTGCACGTCCGCTAACCTTTAGCAGACGGCGTTAATATCATATACCGTAACAATTCCCTGTACACCGGGGGAAAAAAAATCGATAGATTTTTTTTCAAGATCTATCCGACTTAACAATTTTTCAAAAAAATTTAACACAATTGTGACATATGGCCGACGATGTTCTGAGTAGAACCGTGTTGCGGTCATGTCAACTAACTATTTGTCATAGTCATCTAACATTAATCACATTATATATCAATTATACATATTATTATATCAACTAAATAAAATGTCCAATGTTAACAGTGAATGATAGAATTAAATTAAAGTAAGGTCTGTCGTATTAGTATGTCATATAGGAATTAATTTGACTAATTAAAATTAAATTAATTAATTAAATTAAGAGATAAATTATTAAGATTCTAATGTAACGCGATGTTATGAGAGAAGAAAAAACAAAATAAGTGAGAAGAAATAGAAAGAAATTCGAATATAAGTTTAACTTAATTGTGTGTGTTAAGTGTTAGTGAATAATAACTATCTAATTTAACTAACTAAATAACGTATAGGTACATTAAAAAAAATATTAATCTAATACTTGTGTGAGATTTATTTTCTCTTTTCATAATTTCTTCTTTTTTATATTTCGTTCTCTTTTTTTTTGTTCTTTCATTTCATTTTTTTCTCACATTTCATTTTATTGATAATAATTCAATTAAGAAGTTAAGTTAACTAATTAATTAGTATAGGATATGATGATCCATCCGTAGTCTTGATCCTGATGAATTCTTTTAGGCAAAAATGTTCAAACGTTTACGTTGGAAAGAAATGTCATTTATCAGTTGATATGTTTTAGGAATGTTAATGTTGATTATTCGTCGTCAATAGGATTACGTGACAACGCATCCGCCACAATGTTTTCAGTGCCAGGAATATGTTCAATGGAGAATTCAAATGGCTGTAGGATGATTGCATATCTGGCGAGTTTCTGGCTTTTATGGTTAGATCGACGCAACGATGCTACAGCACGTTGGTCCGTCTGTATGGTGAAGGGAGCACCAAGCAGGAACTTTTCAAGTTTAGTTATTGCCCATATCACGGATAAAAGTTCCTTGTCCACTGTGGAATACTTTGTTTCCGCCGGCTTTAGCTTTCTTGATATATATAAGGTAGGATGTAGAATGCCATCATGGTTCTGGAGCAGGCATGCACCAATGCCGTAGTTACTAGCATCTGTTCGTAAGAAAAATCTTTTGGAAGCATCGGGAAGTCTTAAAATTGGTTCATGCGAGAACAAATTTATAATTTTGTTGAAAATTTCATTGCATGTACCAGTCCATGTCACCTTCACCGGCATGTCTTTCTTTAACAATGAAGACAATACAGCCGTGATGGATGACAATTTTGGTATGAATCTACTGTAATATTGAACAAGTCCTAACAAACTCCTGACCTGTTTCTTCGTTTGAGGAACTGCTATGTTTAGAATTTTGGAGACTGTACTAGGTAACGTTCGGATATATCCCGATCCAATGATATGTCCCAAAAAGGTTATCTCATTACACGCGATTTGCACCTTTGTAGGTTTAGCAGTTAGATGATAATTCCTTAGAGTGTCGAAAACATATCTAAGTCCCGAAACATGTTCCTCAAACGACGAACTAAACAAGCATATGTCGTCAATATATGTAATAACGTCTGGTCTACCTGATAAAATTTGTCGCATCAGGCGAATGAAGGTAGCTGGCGCATTAACAAGCCCAAAAGGCATCACATTCCACTGGTATAGACCTTGTGGAGTGGAAAATGCGGTGTAGTACTTAGCCTTTTCGGTCAGTGGTATCTGCCAATAACCTTTAGTTAAGTCTATCTTACTAAATATAGTTGCGTTGGATAGACGTGGCAGTAAGTCGTCGATAAGTGGATGTGGTTCGCTGTCAACTATAGTCTTAGCATTTAATTTTCTATAATCAACACATAGTCTGATGTTATTGTCCTTCTTCCGGACAATCACTAATGGAGAAGAGAATGGCGAATTACTAGTCTCAATGATTCCCAGAGACAACATCTGTTCAAGTTCCTTAGTAGTTTTAGCAAGGAAATGTAAAGGAACAGTGTCGTGGAATATTCTAATCCACATATATAAATTAATAGGTAAATATGAAGCCTAACAAATAAAATTAATAAAGAAAAGAGCAATGGTAAAATAACAGTGCTGTCACAAAGAAGGTACTCGAAATCCCCCTTGTTTTCTGCTTCGTCTGCAAATTGTAACGCTTTCACGTTGATAGTAAAGCTTACTGTATTATTACCCACTTTCTTCAATGAAACGTGTGCTGTATTTCTTGGAAAAACATTGAGAGGCACCCTGCGTAATGACCTAAATTAATCCTAACATTAATTATATTACGTTACCAAAACGAACGAACAGATGGACTCAAATAGAAAGAGAGAGAGAGGGGCGAATGAAATCAGGAACGCATGCAAAATTAAACACGCGTCGCGCGATACACAATTACTACTATCACGCGTGTTAGGCTACATGCACTAACTTTTTCGGACGGACAGTGATAAATTCACTACCCTTCCCAGAGTTAGGTTTTAAAATCACAAAAAACGCTTATTAGGAAAGATAACATTATATGGGTTTACGTTTGAAAACATTACAGTACCCAGACAGCACATCTTCGAAACAGGAGGTAGAAGGAATTGCATATTTTGAACGCAGCCACGTAGCTCTTTTAAATTTGGATATTTGGGTTCCTTAGGGCTTGCTGACAAAGAATATGTAAAACGTTACGCAAATAGTCCAGGAATTAATAAATTATAACCAAAATAAAATAGTGGGGATGCCTGACAACATAAAATCATTTCTGCTCATAAAATTTTTTTATAACGTGTTTGAAAAAACCTTACGTTACAGAAATAGCCTACCATGTAAACTCCAAATTGATTGGAGCGCAACAAATGAAAGACTAACCACGATTGGTCGGGCTATAAATACTATCTATCGTTGTTAGGGGAGACGTGGAAAGGTAACATTTTTTCAAACACTTGTCGAAACGTGGCTCCATTGGCTAGACTCGCTGATATACTCACTTAGGAGCGTTAGTTCGAGACCACTAGTGCAAATAAGCTTGATAAAGCAACAGTGCGTTGAAGCCAGCTCATATTTTGCTAAATAAAAGCCTGGAACATAAGCAGATGGGAATTTGTGCCAGAATTCATTGCTAATCAACGTATCTGTGTTTGTTTCCATGAATTGTGGTAAGCTTGAAACATTCAGTATCTTTTAATGAAAATTGAATGTGAATTGTTAATTTATGCCTGTATATATGTGTAGTTCAGTAGCAAACATGATGTAAAGCCTATAATGCTCCCGCCTGAACAGAAGGTGTCGGAGGAAAGTAAAACTGCATGGAATGGCCAAACAGTACACTGACACCTAGATTATTGATTAGACAGAAATAATGCTGGAAGTGCAGAGGCGTGGTAACCATTAAGGAGGTAAATACTGGTATAAAGTATTTCAGATGAAGCTGACAGTTGGCCTAACGCTCTGAACTCAATGTTTGTGATGTATTGTGATCAGTGTAAAAAGAGAGTATAAGTTAGTTATGAAGTAGAAGGTACATCCTTCTTGATTTCAGGGACCGTGGTCTTGATGGTATTGAGCAGCACCTGGTCAGAGCTTTGCTGAATCCAGAGTCGGACAGCATACTCCTTGGTCTTTTTAGCTATCAGTGAGGTGTCTCCAGAGCCCAGGGGAGAATTCGAGCAGAGGAGTCCTTTCCTGCCGCCATCACGCAAGATAAGCTGATTTGGCCAGCTGAGCTCAACATTATGTCCCCTCATCTTGAAATGACTTTGTAAAAATAACATTCAGAGGGGAATTTAATTGTCTTAATATCAGGAACTGAGAACATCTCCAATACTAGTCCCAAAAGACAAACTATTGAAGTCATGATGACAAATACCAACAGAGCTTGAACAAAACAAAACCAGTATTACCTCATATTACTACTACACAACTGACACACATAGGATATTTTTAATAATATATGTCACTACAATATTCATATTGATAAAGTCTGTACATATACTTGTAATTAAAATTGATTGTGATTCCTGGTTCCTTTGTATTTGAATCAGGACACATATACCTTTATGACAACAATGAATACATATTGTTATTTGAAAAGTTATCAGTGACTCCTTAAGATATTCTCATAGAGTGTTATATGTATGTGAGTGTCACAGTGTTGTCAAGAGTAGTGGATTAAATTAAATTGTTTATATGTCTGTTGTTGTGACTTACACTTCATCATACACATACCCTAGACACATAACGTAGTCATCACACTATTCCAGAATAATTCTGACTGAGATATATAGATATGTGGTAGCAAGTAAGGTTATCTATAATACACTACTCTTAATAGATATAGATACCTTCACAGCTGATCTCAGTCAGTACACTAAGTCCCCTATAATATTTATAACATCCCACTTCACCACATATATTGGGGTCTCGCTCGGGATTTTGAATCTTTCCCTATTAAAAATATTGGGGGTAATTCACTTCAGGGAATATAAGAATTAAAAGGTATCCTTGGGTGGAATTAAATAAGGTTGAGCTCACGGTGCCTGTGTTGTCCATTAGATATATTTAGAGATTAAATTGTTGGTTAGACATTGTAGAAATTTACCTGATAGACAATGGCGGACCTGGCCAAGTTTCGATCTGCTGCTGTTCAGACTGCAAAAGAGTTAGGATTAGATGGGCAAGTTATGGTTGCCTATGTCACCACGGAATGTGACAAATTTATTGAACGCGAAGAAAGAAGATTAGAAAAAGAGGCCGAAAGAAAGTTAGAGGCTGAGACTAAGAGGTTGCAAGCTGAGGCTGAGACTAAGAGGTTGCAGATTGAGGCTGACAAAGAGGCTAAGAAATTGGAAGCAGAAAGAGAAGACAAAAGATTAGCTGCAGAAAGGGAAGAGAAGAAATTAGCTGCAGAAGAGAAGAGATTAGCTGCAGAGAGAGAAGCAGAAAAGGAGGAGAAAAGATTACAAAGGGAACATGAATTACGACTAAGGGAGTTTGAGTTTCAGGGCCATGCTCCTGAAAATGGTGCCAGTCCCTTTGCCTCTGATGCCACTGCTAGCCAAGGAGCCTCAACCTCAGCTATGAATTTTCATTTAGATCATTTTGTTGAGAAAGACGATGATATAGAGAGCTATCTAAATAGGTATGAACTATTAGCTACCACGTATGGGTTAGAGAGAGAAAGGTGGAGCTTAAAGTTATCTCAGGGACTTCGTGGGGCAGCTTATGAAGTTTTTGCAAAAATGAGCAGAGGTGATCAGGAAAATTATGAGATGCTAAAGCAGGCTCTTTTGTTAAGGTATGAAAAGAATGCAGAATTTTATAGGAAAAAATTTAGGAATGCTAAACTACTGTCAGGTGAAACCTATCACCAGTTCTCTGCACGAATAGAGACATACTGGAGAAATGGACTTCTCTGGGGAAAACCCAAGATCTTAAGGAAATGGTCCTTATAGAGCAATTAAGAGAGTCCATGGCTCCAGACCTGAGAAAGTTTCTCATGGAACAAGGTGCAGAGAGGCTGGGTGAGTTGCTAAATGTTGCTGAAAGGTATCAAGCAGCTCAAGCAGAGGTAACAGGTAATAAAAAGAAACAGGTGGACAACTTTAGGGCACCACAGAACTTTAATAAATTTGATCCTAAGGATCAAAATAAAGGTAAGCACCAATTTGATAGGCCACGGTATGAAAATAAAAATAAATTCCCACAAGTCGATGAAAGGAAATATGATGAAAGAAAATCTTTCAACCAAGGAAAAAGGTGGTGTAAAAATTGTCAGATGGACAATCATGACACTGACCGTTGCAGAAGGAAACCTGTGTATATGGCAACCCTTCAGGTCAGGTCGACCTCAAGACAGGAGGAGGATATTATGTTGGATACCACTCCAGAAGAGATGAGGAAGGCACAGGCTGGGGATAAAACACTCAAGCCTTGTTTCAAGAAGTTGCCCAAATCTCATACACCTCCAGGCAAGGGAGAGTTTTATATGAAGAACAAACTGATATATAGGAAGACTGGAGCTAGATCCAAAGGTCACGGACAGCTGGTTCTTCCAAAAAGATATAGGGCAGACTTAATAAGGAGCCTACATGTGAAACCAGATGGGGACCATGAGAAGATAGGTACCATCATTCAAAAGGTGGCTCACAATTATTATTGGCCCAAAGCAAGATGGGACATTGAGAATTTTGTAGAAAGGTGTAGCATAGCACATGAGGGAACACCCACAAGTGGGAACATGGATCAGGACCTGGACACGCCCCGGGGCAAAATTAGGCCTGATAATAAAAAGAAAAATAGATTTGATAAAGTGGACCAAATGGAATGGGAAGCCCCTTTTCACGGACAAGCTTCACTTAACTGTTTTACAATGGCCACTATGCGGAGAGTGCAAAGTGATGTCTTACCCCAGGATAAGCCGACAATCCCTCAATCGGACTTAAACAAACTGGAGGAAGAAGATGTAGAGAGGAAATCTCTCATCAAGAATTTTAAGTGGGGAGACAGCCCCAAAAGAAAAATTGGTAGCGGTCGTTTTGTGAATGATAATTCTGGGAGGAAAAATCATCACTATAAAGCTTCGAGTGGAAGAGACCATACCGGTGCATGGACAAATAGGTCCACACAATTAAAGGTCCATATGTAGCTATGTTAAGAACGTGGACTGATGAAAAGGCAGAGGAAAACATTACATCTTCATACCAATATGTGAATGAGCTGACCACTCGGTTAAAAACTGGCTGGAAACTTGCCAATGAAAATTTGAAACAAGCCAGGAAGAAACATGCTGCCTATTATAACAGGAAGGCGAAAGACAGAAATTTGGCTGTGGGAGAGAAAGTACTGCTTCTTTTGCCCGGGAGTCAGAATAAGTTACAAATTGGATGGCAGGGTCCATATACAGTTTTAGAGAAGGTGTCTAGAACAAATTATAAGATAGATAAGAAGGGGAAAGAAAAAATCTATCATGTGAATCTCCTGAAGAAATATTTGGAAAGAGAACATCAGGAAGAGACACACTTGTTGACCTTGTCCATCGCCATGGAGATGAAAAAGGAACCACTTTCATCATTTGAGTATCCATTACACCCCTGTGAGACAGCAGCACAGGTGAAAATCAGTACACATTTAACGAAAACACAGAAAGAGAGAGTGCAACAGGTTCTAAATAATCATGCAGAGGTGTTAACAGACCGACCAGGGCATACAAACCTATTGGAATATGATATGAAACTAATAGACTCCACACCTGTCTGTATGAAACCATATTCGATTCCGTTTGCTAAGGAGAAAGCTTTGAAGGAAGAGATAGACTATCTATTGAAGGAAGGAATTATTTCGCACAGTGAGTCTTCGTATAGTTCCGGTGTTGTACTCTTAGGAAGCCCTCTGGAGAACATAGACTCTGTATAGATTACAGGAGACTGAATGCTATTACAGAAGGACAGGTGGATCCATTGCCGGATACAAATCAGCTGTTTGCCAGACTAAATAAAGCTAAATATTTCTCAAAAGTGGATCTGAGTAAAGGATACTATCAGATTCCAGTAAAGCCTGAGGTTAGACCATACCTAGCTTGTAGTACCTCAGAAGGACACTATGAGTTTAATAGATTGCCATTTGGATTGAAGAATGCGCCTAGTGTCTTCTCTAGAATGATGAGAAAATTATTGGATCCTCTGAATAATCCCTGTATAACAAATTTTATGGATGATATCCTTATAGCAACAGAAACATTTGAGGAACACATTGACTCTCTGAACATGCTGTTTGATCGACTTAGGGAGGCAAATTTAACAGCCCGACCAACCAAATGTTGCGTTGGATGTAAAGAATTGGAATTTTTGGGACACACAGTTTATCAGGGAAACATGACCCTGACCCAAAGAATTTAGAGAAACTACAGAAAGCCCCGAGACCACAAACCAAGAAGGACGTGAGATCCTTTGTCTCATTATGTGGTTTCTACCAGAAGTATATCAAAAACTTTAATTCCATATGTGCACCGTTAACTGAATTGACACGTAAAGGACATCCAGATCGCATTACATGGACACCACAATGTGAAATGACTTACCAAGAATTGAAGGAAAAGCTCACAAGTAAACCCATTTTGAAATTACCTGAATTAAGTCAAGAATTCATAGTAAGGACGGATGCAAGTAATATTGGGTTAGGTGCAACTCTACTACAGAAATCAGATGCATTGGATGGGGAATTAAGCCCAGTGGCATATGCTAGCAGAAAGTTGAATAAAGCTGAAATCAACTACTCAACTAGCGAAAAAGAATGTCTTGCAGTAATATGGGCGATAAAGAAATTCAATATTTATCTATATGGGAAGGCATTTAAGTTGCAAACAGACCACAAACCTTTATCGTTTCTAGCACAGGCTAAGCATGAGAACTCTAGGTTACTCCGATGGTCTTTACTTTTGGCTCCATATAATTTTAGCATTGAGTATATATCTGGAAAAACCAATTTGGGAGCGGATTTTTTAAGCCGCCATCCGTGTGATGAGAATCACCGTAAACCCCAGAAATAATAATAAATTTCTCTATGTGTATATAGAATAAAGGACTGACATATAATGTCTGTTTTAAGAGGGGAGGTGTCGTGGAATATTCTAATCCACATATATAAATTATTAGGTAAATATGAAGCCTAACAAATAAAATTAATAAAGAAAAGAGCAATGGTAAAATAACAGTGCTGTCACAAAGAAGGTACTCGAAATCCCCCTTGTTTTCTGCTTCGTCTGCAAATTGTAACGCTTTCACGTTGATAGTAAAAGCTTACTGTATTATTACCCACTTTCTTCAATGAAACGTGTGCTGTATTTCTTGGAAAAACATTGAGAGGCACCCTGCGTAATGACCTAAATTAATCCTAACATTAATTATATTACGTTACCAAAACGAACGAACAGATGGACTCAAATAGAAAGAGAGAGAGGGGCGAATGAAATCAGGAACGCATGCAAAATTAAACACGCGTCGCGCGATACACAATTACTACTATCACGCGTGTTAGGCTACATGCACTAACTTTTTCGGACGGACAGTGATAAATTCACTACCCTTCCCAGAGTTAGGTTTTAAAATCACAAAAAAACGCTTATTAGGAAAGATAACATTATATGGGTTTACGTTTGAAAACATTACAGTACCCAGACAGCACATCTTCGAAACAGGAGGTAGAAGGAATTGCATATTTTGAACGCAGCCACGTAGCTCTTTTAAATTTGGATATTTGGGTTCCTTAGGGCTTGCTGACAAAGAATATGTAAAACGTTACGCAAATAGTCCAGGAATTAATAAATTATAACCAAAATAAAATAGTGGGGATGCCTGACAACATAAAATCATTTCTGCTCATAAAATTTTTTATAACGTGTTTGAAAAAAACCTTACGTTACAGAAATAGCCTACCATGTAAACTCCAAATTGATTGGAGCGCAACAAATGAAAGACTAACCACGATTGGTCGGGCTATAAATACTATCTATCGTTGTTAGGGGAGACGTGGAAAGGTAACATTTTTTCAAACACTTGTCGAAACGTGGCTCCATTGGCTAGACTCGCTGATATACTCACTTAGGAGCGTTAGTTCGAGACCACTAGTGCAAATAAGCTTGATAAAGCAACAGTGCGTTGAAGCCAGCTCATATTTTGCTAAATAAAAGCCTGGAACATAAGCAGATGGGAATTTGTGCCAGAATTCATTGCTAATCAACGTATCTGTGTTTGTTTCCATGAATTGTGGTAAGCTTGAAACATTCAGTATCTTTTAATGAAAATTGAATGTGAATTGTTAATTTATGCCTGTATATATGTGTAGTTCAGTAGCAAACATGATGTAAAGCCTATAATGCTCCCGCCTGAACAGAAGGTGTCGGAGGAAAGTAAAACTGCATGGAATGGCCAAACAGTACACTGACACCTAGATTATTGATTAGACAGAAATAATGCTGGAAGTGCAGAGGCGTGGTAACCATTAAGGAGGTAAATACTGGTATAAAGTATTTCAGATGAAGCTGACAGTTGGCCTAACGCTCTGAACTCAATGTTTATGATGTATTGTGATCAGTGTAAAAAGAGAGTATAAGTTAGTTATGAAGTAGAAGGTACATCCTTCTTGATTTCAGGGACCGTGGTCTTGATGGTATTGAGCAGCACCTGGTCAGAGCTTTGCTGAATCCAGAGTCGGACAGCATACTCCTTGGTCTTTTTAGCTATCAGTGAGGTGTCTCCAGAGCCCAGGGGAGAATTCGAGCAGAGGAGTCCTTTCCTGCCGCCATCACGCAAGATAAGCTGATTTGGCCAGCTGAGCTCAACATTATGTCCCCTCATCTTGAAATGACTTTGTAAAAATAACATTCAGAGGGGAATTTAATTGTCTTAATATCAGGAACTGAGAACATCTCCAATACTAGTCCCAAAAGACAAACTATTGAAGTCATGATGACAAATACCAACAGAGCTTGAACAAAACAAAACCAGTATTACCTCATATTACTACTACACAACTGACACACATAGGATATTTTTAATAATATATGTCACTACAATATTCATATTGATAAAGTCTGTACATATACTTGTAATTAAAATTGATTGTGATTCCTGGTTCCTTTGTATTTGAATCAGGACACATATACCTTTATGACAACAATGAATACATATTGTTATTTGAAAAGTTATCAGTGACTCCTTAAGATATTCTCATAGAGTGTTATATGTATGTGAGTGTCACAGTGTTGTCAAGAGTAGTGGATTAAATTAAATTGTTTATATGTCTGTTGTTGTGACTTACACTTCATCATACACATACCCTAGACACATAACGTAGTCATCACACTATTCCAGAATAATTCTGACTGAGATATATAGATATGTGGTAGCAAGTAAGGTTATCTATAATACACTACTCTTAATAGATATAGATACCTTCACAGCTGATCTCAGTCAGTACACTAAGTCCCCTATAATATTTATAACATCCCACTTCACCACAAACAGAATAGGGATGTACACGAATAGGTGTATCATCATTGAGAGTAATGTCATGACTGATAGCCGATGTGCGACCCGGGACGTCGGTCAATACATCTGGATAAGATTGTAATAGATTAGCAATCTGTAGACGCTGTTGCGGTGTAACCGTTGAAGAGGTGGTTACATCCCGCCAAGATTCAGTAGGTTGAACTACTGGTACCGGTAACGGTAACTGTACCTCAGGAAAAGAAGATTCTTCTTCCTGGATGACAGATAAGTTAGAATAATAACAAGTAGATACTGTGTTGTCATCTAGTTCATGAAAATTGACTGTAAGTGTTCAGGACGTGTATGAAATTGCTTGAGCATGTTAATATGAAATATCTTTTTGTGTCCCTTGATATCTAAGACGTAATCAACGTCGGAAATTTTATCAATGACTTTGTAAGGACCATTCCAAGATATCAATAATTTATTGTTATTGTGAGGAAGTAACACATAAGCCTCGTCACCTGGGAATAATTGGCGTAATCGTCGAGACCTATTTTGTAGAGATCGAGCCTTAGCTTTTGCAGCCTCAGAAGAAGCTGTTGCCAACTGGCAAGACTCAATAATGTTCTTCCGAAGATTAATCACGTACTCGTAAGATGACTGAGTGTCCTGAGTCATCTCTGCGTCAATTAATAAGTCTTTTATTAGTCCCATAGGACCTCTTGGGGGAGCACCAAAAACTAATTCAAAGGGAGAGAAGCCAGTTTGTTCATGCGGTACCTCCCGATAAGCAAATAGAACAGCTGGGAGTGCTCTGTCCCAGTCATGAGGGTACTTAGCAGTAACCTTATGTAGTAGTTGTTTAAGTGTACGGTTAAGTCTTTCAACCGCACCATTACTCATAGGATGATAAATACTACTTAAATTCCTATCAATGTTCCAAGTTTTCATGACTTCCTTCATGGTGTCAGATATAAACTGTGACCCATGGTCTGATAAAAGTTTTCTAGGAAACCCTATTCTAGAAAAGATGAGATGTAGTGCATCAGCTACATCTGTGGTAGTGGTGGTCTTTAATGGGATAGCTTCTGGCCATCGTGTGCACAAATCAATGCACGTAAGGACGAATCTATGTCCTCTGGCCGATGGTAGCAATGGACCAATAATATCTATTGCCATCTTGTCAAACGGTCTTACTGAGATATCGCAAGCCTGAATAGGCGCCGTGTGAAAGGCTCCACGTGCTTTCACTTCTTGGCATGTAGTACAGGAACGTACATACTGCGAAATATCTCTTGACACTCCTGGCCAAAAGAATGAAGACAGTACTCGAGATCGTGTTCGAGTATATCCCATATGTCCAGCACAATGTGAGTCATGTGCATGTTGAAGAATGTACCGTCTAAAAGTATACGGGACCATAACTTGTTGTTTCATTTGTGATTTGTCATTAAAACATCTAATCAATATGTCATTTTTAATAACAAAACAATGTTTGTTATTATTACCTGAGGATTGATTGTCAACTTTATCAACCAACTTAAAAAATTTTTTTAAAGATTTATCCTCTTTTTGTTTGGTTGCAAATGTTTCCCTGTCAATAGGTGAATTGACTACAAATTCCTCTTGGTTGTCTGCATCCATTTTATTATCATCAACTTTCTCCATGAGTTGAGTCTGCGCTCTAGTCGTCACGGCGTTTCCAGTGCATAGGTTATGTTTCTCCCATTCTATAATCTCATCTGGAGTACAATCTTTACTGCCGTGTATACGACCAACCATCAGATCAGCTATAGGCTTTTTTAGCATACATACTTTTACGTTCCCTGTGAAAAAAGGTGTGTTAACATGAATAATAGCTGTGGGGTAAAACTCAATAGTTCCCCCAAAAGTCATGCAACGGACATATTCCCCCGTTGCACAGCTAGGATGTACCAGCGACTGTCGTACACCAATCGTTGTGGATCCTGAATCCCTCAGCACTGAGACGACGGATCCATTAACTAATCCCCTGTTAAAAATTAGTAGGCCTGTTCCATCGTTGACTGCAAGACCTACCTCTGGTGTAATATGTCCGCAGTTAAGCACTGTTTCTTTCGCCTTCTGAAAAATAAGATTGCATTGTTGGCAACTATTTGCCACATTATAATTAATAGCAAAACATGCAGCAGAAGACTGTGTTGTATTATTGTCAAGTGGGACCTGAGCTATAGGGGTAGTATTATTTGTAACTGCCGCCCCTGTATTATGGTTGTAATGAGATGATCCCCGAGAATGAGATCGATTCCGAGTATAATTGTTAGAATTATCTCGTCGTCCTCTATAGTAACTATTATCTCGATGTCTCGAGCCATGATTATTACCATTCCAGTTACTATTATTATTGGGAGTATGTGATCGATTATAATTAGTGTTATGTTGACCATTGTGGTAGTTTGTTTGAGGTGAATAATTTCTATCTCGTGATCTACCTCTGTTGAACTCATTTTTATTGTATAAATCATTATTATGTCCCTTCTGAAAGTTAACATTGTGATTTCTTTGGAACCTGCTTCTGTCTACACTGTGATGTCTTTGTTTGTTATTATGATTGTAGGCCATATTAGACGCCACAGGTAGAGGTTCTCTTAATGAGGAGTTAGAAATGGTTGCATTCGGATGTGCCGAACAGTAGTTTAAAGACATTTTTTCTAACTCGTCCATAGTACCTGGTTTACGCTCCTGCAAATATGCAAAAAATGGCTGGCTAACCGAAGATAATACCTTATCCCGTAGTAGTAAATCAACTAATTTGTCGTATGATTTGTTGACGTCTGCCAGTTCAACCCATCTATTAAATGTATTGCGTATGTTCGCAATGAATCCTGCAAAATCTTTTGGAGATTCAGGTAAAATTCCCTTAAATTTCAACCTACAGTGTTCCTCGTCCAGGTGAAACCTTCGTAAAAGCAAGGACTTAATAGCACCGTAGTTATTTGCTATTGATGGGTCAGCATTTTTAGAAGCCGTCAATGGTTCTCCAACCAAGAATTCATTTAACTTGAGTACCCATGACTCTTCAGGCAAATGATTTGTTTTGCAAGTCTGTTCAAAACGTGACAGGAACGATGAAAGGTCGTCCACGTTTAAGTTGAGAGTGGGTAATTTAAAGTTGTAGAAATGTTTAGTTTGGCTGGATGATGATCCATTTTGTGCGTTATTATTCTGGTTTGCATCAGCACTTTGTGCTTGTAATTTTGCTGTCTCCAATTTGATACGCGCCAATTCCATTTCTTGTTGTAAAATAATTTCCTCTCGTTTCAATTTATTCTCTTCTTCCTGTCTGGCGATTGCTCTTTGCTCTTCTCTTTCACGTTGAGCAATCTCTCTCAGTCTATTTTCCTTGTCAATTTGCTTCATCTCACGTTCTGCTTCCTCTTTCTTTAATGCAGCCTTTTGTTCCGCTTCCTTTCTTTCATGTTTTTCCAGTTCTGCCTCAGCAAACTGACGAAGTTCTTGAGATTTATAACCATATTCCCTACCAATTTTAACGAAATGGTCTATAGTAAGCATTTTGACTTTTATCTGTAAGTAATTATTGATAATTACTGATAAAAATAGTCAATAGTAGCTTCAGAGTAATTATTATACTTACTCAACTTAGAAATATTCAATATAAATAATCACAATAGTACTGAACTCTAATGTCTAAGTTCAACTAATAGACAATATTTTGTAACAATATTGTATCTAAATAATACTATATCATAAATAGTTATGATATATGTTAACTATTATGTAATTACTTCACACAATTAATCTTAATATCCAATAATGTTGGGTATTATTCCTAGTAATTATATTGTTCAATGTACTAAGTCACTCTCTTAGTACCAGAAAAGTATATTAAATAATATACAATGGGTCTATTACCTCAAAGGTAGACTATAAGATTATTTTATTTGGTCAATATATATAATATATTATTATGCCCTAGGCATCTCTTATAAATTGTAGTGTTACTTTCTTGGACTATCACTGCATAATTATGCAATGTCCCATATTAACCTTAAATATCAGAAAAAAATTAATTAAATTAAATTACAAGTGTATTATTGCATATAATATCATATTATTAATGTAGTATTTAACATATATCATGAGGACAAACAAAACAATGATGCAACTAAAGGGTACAAACAATGTTAAGACGCAAACAAGACATTTTCACAATTAAAAATGAATTTATGAACTAAATAAAACAAGCGGAAGTGTCACAAGCCAAATGAAGGGTCAAGGTCTGACCCGAGGTCAACTTAATATTCAAAGTACACAAAAAAAAAATGACTGCAAAAAATGGTGACATCACAGGACTCATAACGGACGACCATTTAACAATCATCAAATAAATGATAGTAAGAGGAGACTGGACGAAATAGTTAACGAATATGATACAGAACTGAATAAAATTGTTAACTGAGTACGAATAAAATACACCAGTTATCTACGGAACGGTACAGCTAACACAAATCGTCAAACGACAGCAGATTTGGACAGATAGTCCAATGGCAAACCTCAATGGGGCTTCCAAAAGTGCGATCGTTTAACTGCCCTAAGAAACGACCGAAATCAATTCAGGCATCGTGAGAGCCACAGAATCTAATTTCGGTTCATCCTCCCTACCTCCCACGAATTAACAACACATTAAGACAACAAAAAGTACATTAAACATAGGTAAAAACATGCCGATGTAGGCAGAGGGCATGGACTCAGTTAGCACTGTTTGCAATAACAACAGTTAAACACCTAGACTTATCTTTTCCGTTGCTTAGATCAGTGCTAGAGGTCGTCAACAGCTAGGCCTGTGCCTTTGACTGTCTGCTCCTGATGGGCAGGCAACGGTAGTCCATCCTGTGCATCTTGATCAATTTGAAGCGAACTAGAGAGGCGTTGAAAAGATGTCTTGTTCACGGCGACAATGCAACAGTGACGTCATGTTGCTATTCATGATCACGTGCGTCACGTCAGCTTCGTAATGGTCATGTGATCGAAACTTGATCGTAAATATTATGGTTAATCTGTGCGTAAGGAACAGAAGTTTGTTTCTTTTTTCTGTCGTTCCCCGTATTCGGCCGCCACTTTTGTTGCTGAGTTATTTGCCGGTTGAAGATCATGCACTGAGTATGGTTACTTTAGTGATCTCTTGGTAATCGTGCTTTGTTTAGTATTACGCGAATTAGGGTGAAGGTGTTCATACAACTCAGTAGCATGGTATGAAGAAGTAGTTCATGTAACTTGAACTCAGCAACATTAATGAAGTAATTAATTCCTTCAGATTGAGTCCGTAATATTTAATCACATGTACACACAGGATGATCATTTCAAATAGGAACAGAATATAAGTCCTTATAAGTCATGCATAAATTAATCAATAACGTAGACTGCTGGTTTACGTGTCAATGTCCGTTTAAGGATACAATGCAGTATTGTCGTCAGAACATCACAGCTATATGCACGCGCAGCTAGACATGGCTACCTGCCGACAGTGAGACTGCGAGTCTGAATATATTCATACGAATTTGACGATTATTCTTCTCCTTCTGAGAATTCTAGTTAAATACTAACCTCCATAAATTTTCCTCTCATATAGAGTTCTAGGACTGACCCTGGTCCATCAAAAATACACATATAAATGGCTATATCATGCCATTGAATTGGAAGGTTAGAAAAACGCAGCTATTCAGCTTGGCGGTCAAGTAACAAAGGGTAGCGTTTCTTAGTTACCGACTGTGACCCAAACAACGCTATACACGTCATAATCGATCGTGTATGGAGCGTTCAATAATTGAAACATCTATCGCAATATATTAAATGCCTTAACCTTTACAATTGCACGTCCGCTAACCTTTAGCAGACGGCGTTAATATCATATACCGTAACAATAGTGATCGGACTTACCACTAAATAACAACAACACAGCAGCACGCGCGGCCACACCATCTTAAACAGAGTCCGAGTATGGCTGGGGCGTAGACCTAAGAAATTTTATTATATCTCTCTTCTCTCCAGAATTCTTACCTCTCTCCATATTTTCATTAGTGACTTTAATTTTCTCTATTTCCACATTACGCATTCATATTCTGTCTAAACTCAGACATTCTCTACTTCCATATTCGCGACAATCGAGGTCTGGATACCTGACAGTTGGTTTCCTATGTCTGTCGTGTTAGCCGATCTCCTCCCATTCGGCAAAGCCATCGTATATATTGACTATTCCGCATGTTGGGTTTCGAGGACGTGACGCATAGACTGGTTGTTGAATCGTGCCTCTTTATGTTACTTTGACCAGTTTCCTCAGATACCTCATTTCTGAGGTTTGCAGTAGGCATTTGTGGGTTAATTTACATTTTTATAATTAGTATGTAAAACTTGTCGGATCAATGACAATCAAAATTTGAGAAATTAAAATGTACTTTGAAAAAAGTTTCATAACCTTGTTAGTATTTTAAAAAACTGGTCAAAGCCGGGTACTTACAACTAGTGTACTATGAAAAAGGGGAGTAAGACAGGGTTGCATTCCCTCTCCATACTTGTTTAACATCTATGCCGAAAATATAATGAGAAATGTTAGGAGTGACCAAGAGTGTGAACATTGCGATCCGTTCACAATTGGTGGAAATGCGATCCCAGAACTCAGGTACGCAGATGACAAAGTTATTCTTTCAAACAGTGCCAAGGGACTAGAACAGTTAATCCTGTCTGTCAAAAGACACAGTGAGGATCAGAACCTTTTTCTGAACACAAAAAAAAACAAAGATAATGTCCACTGACAAAACAAGATGCCAACCAAAAATTACCATCAGTGATGAGGAAATTGAAAATGGCACAAATTTTCAATATCTTGGCTCCATAATTAACAACAATGGAGACTGCTCAAAAGAGGTCAAAAGGAGACTGGCCATAGCAATGCAGAGGTTAAATAAAATGAAGAACCTATGGCATAACACTAGCAAATTAATAAAAGTAAAACTTCTGAGAACGTGCATCTTTCCGGTAGCAACGTACAGATGTGAATCATGGACCATTACTCAAACGTTAAAGAAAAAAATCGAATCTTTTGAAGCAAAGAGTTACATCTGCACATCATTTTTTAGGACCGGGTTTGCCTTCCCATTTCGATCCACACTCGCTCAGCCAGACTGCACAGCTGCAGACTGTTTCCAGGACCACCACGTGGAGTGCGGTCTTGACCAGCTCTGGTTCGGCTCATAAACAATATCATGTCCCGGAAACTGAAATATTTTGGCCACATTAACAGCCATAGTGGCTTAGAGAGAGCAGTGATGGAGGGTATGGTACCTGGAAGGCGAGGCAGGGGCCGACTAAGACGACGGTGGACACAGGACATTGAAGACACCTTGAACATGACAATGGAGGAGGCAGGAAGGCTGGCTAGAGATCGAGAGTCTTTCAGGCGGGCTGTGATGAGAGCGACGTTCCGCAAAGGACATGCTACATGATGATGATCTTAAAGGAAAGTGTTTAAAAATATTCTCATGAACCTGGAATATTTCAAATGTAAACTGACACTCAAACTTAAAGTTTAGACACGGCAATTTTCAGTTTTTGAACTGAAACAAGACAACTTCATTTTGAAAATATACACACAGATAAGCGCAAACAAAAAAATAATTAACCTTTAAACGAAACATAAAAGACAAATAAGAACGGTGAATAAAAGCAGTAGGATTATTAGAAGTTTAAAAAAATAGAGAGTGAAAGAGAAACTCTAATCTATTGCAGGATTTGCATCCCATGAACGACTTATTTCACTTTCAGCAATTGAAGACAGGCCTTGCTTGAGAAACCAGAGAATTTTTTAAGTTATGAAAACAGTCCAAGAACGTTTGTCCAGGGATCTGGAAAAAAATATTAAACAACAGCTGTTGGGCGTGTCTCGGAATTTGTCTGCGCACGCTAAACTCACGGCTGCCAAAGATTCATTATCTGCTGGTACCGTCATCAATGTCCGTGAGAACCTCTTACGACTTACATGAGGTAGCAGTAATCCTGTCTTGTCATGTCTCCATCGAAGCCCTAGAAATCAGCAAGATTGTTAAAGTGTGCACACAGAGCATTGTCTTTTTTGGCCGACACGTATTGAAAACTCACTCATAAAGGTCATTATGCCACACTGGCAAAGCTGCAACCATCTTTGGCCATCTCACAGTACGTGTCTGTGGAAACTTCAAACTCACAACGAAGACCAAAGCTGTGGTATTTAATGTCTGTGTCACCAGCACGCGCCACCGAGACATGGACAAGCCTATGCTAAAACATAGAGAAGGGTCAATAACTTTCATAGACGATATCTACTCCACATCCTCGGTATTTCGTGGAAGGACAAAGGTACCTATGCCCAGGTGTTGTCACGTTCTGCCCTACTAAACAAATATACACTACTTAGACAGTGCAGATGACCCTAGCTTGGCCATGTCCCCTGCAAGAAGATGGTCACTGTCCTAAAGATATTTTCTACGGGAAACATGCAGTTGAGGTTCAAGGATGTGTGCACGAGAGACATAAAGGTACTGGATATAAATCCAGCAAACTCGGAGGATGAAGCTGCTGATTGCACCAAGTGGCGATGCTCTCTGCGGCGCTACCTTAGCCTGAGTAAAAGGAAGTTTTCACAACAAGCAGAAGAGAAAAGAACACACCGACAGGTATTCTAGGAAACCAACAAACTGCTGAGGACTATCAAATCGGGAAGGGGAGGGGGGGGGAGGCGCATTCCCTTAGTCAGTCTTGACTGAAGGATACTTCTATACTAAAGGCCATTATGTATATTCCTCAGATCAATTACAAACAGAAAATTTAACCAAACTTTTAAACTTTTTTAAGTATTTCCGGTCAGCCTAGTTATAGACGGTGAAGTAAAGATAAGATGCTGGTATGATTTGCAGAAAATGCAACTTCCAAGGTTAGCTTGATTGATCTATCTGGACACCATACATGTCACGTAATGATTTTCGGCAGATCTCTTAACAAGATTGTGGAATTAGGACAAGGAATGTGACATAATAGTTCCGGTAAAAGTTGTACTTTGTGGTAATACCTTATATAAAAGGTAAAAAGGTAAAGGAACCCGTTACACGCCCATTCAGGCATATTGGGAATATGGTGTTAGGCCCATATTATCTTGACCGTCGGCACACAAGGGGTGATGTGGTCGGCATCACGCCGGCCGCCTTAACCTTCCCAGAGTTGCTCTGGTACCTTATATGGTCATGTTATTATTTCATGGTGATGTGATGGAGGAGAATTGACTAAAATAAGACTCCTTACCTTACGATTGGCGTTAAAGTTAGATAATAAACTAAACACAATTTGGAGTGGGTTTTACCCAAGAAGAACTTCACAGGTTACATTTTGGAAGGGCAAAATTTCAATTTCAAAACCTAAAGCGTTTTGAAGTTTCCCCACTGCATTTCCAATCTCCGTCAAAGGAGACCAGACCAGGAGATGACAGATAGAAGATTTTATAGAAAATAATTAGGACCTGAATAAGTATCAGCTTGTGTAAAATTGCCAGCACCTTTATTCGATAAAGGCTTTTATAATCCCGGCCCTTATAAACCTTCCCAGTGTTAAAAGCAAATTGCTGTAACATAGCCATTAATATTAGCTCACGGGAAAAGACTGCATCTTAAACAGCGGAAAACATTCTATTGGCCATCCCGTGCATCAAAGTCTGGATATATATTAATCCATTTTGGTCAAATGTAACATGTACACCTTCCTATTTTATATTTGCAATTAATAAATATGAATTGCTTATTGATATACAGAGCCATCTGAGGCTGCAGCCTCATCATATAAAATAACTTGCTACATAAACTACCACTGCAGAGCTGGTGACTACTTCGTGCTGGTTTCTTCACAAGGAATCAATAGCAGAGGTAGCCGCAGGCTCTATGTGACAGACAACTCATCCGTCCCTGAATTTGTTAGATGATGGTAGAACCCTCTCATAACATCGGTACCCCTGAAGCGTTGGATGATATAGTACGACCCTTTGTAACGACCCCTTCGTATAGCATCAGTGCCCCCGAATATATTGTAACTTTTCGTCAAACGGGATTCTTTTCACCTGGACTCATTAGCTATGCAACCGTTCCACATGTTTGCTGATTCATATGTGGACAGTTTACCTATCGTTCATTCTGGTCATCGCATTGATTTAAGGAGAGATTAAATCACGCCCATGGACATCTCTTGAGCAATCATATGCAGTATTTTCATTAACTTGGCCCAGAGGGGGCGGCGCCAGAATAAACAACATAAACTTAATCGTTACTGTGTTGGAATACCCAAAGCCCAAAATTTCCCCTAATTGTTTAAGATAGTTGTATCCACGTCGTCTGTGTGTTTGAAGCACCAAATCGGTGTGAGAGCAGGTGTGTGTCTGGAAACTGGCAAATAATTGTTTGACCAGGAGAGCCTGAAGAGTAGATTGAGAGAAACAAATTGTCGTAAATAAGTGTGTCGTTACTCTCCTCCAGCACTCTGTGAAGCAACTATTTACTCTCTACATTTCTATCACTGAGCTTTTTTTTTACCATCATTCTACACTCTAAACCGGACTACTATTTCTAAGACTCTTTCTCTCAAAATAAATTTACGACACTCTATAGGAAGCAGAAAGTGGATGATGATGACATCTTTGTACAGTCAATCCTCGCTATTCGAGGGGGTAGGTTCCTATAAAAAAACGCGAATACGGAACCATTGATCATATGGGAAAAAGCGAGTTAGGTTCCTGCGGGATCGTGTTCACCATATACTATCGCTACCAATCACCATAAACTCGTCATTTCGTGTACCCTTCTTGAAAAAAACAGCTAATTTATTATATTGTTCGTTTTATAAATGTATTTTATACACTCTTTTCTTAGTAATAGTACAGTATGTACAATCTTTTGGTGTAACAATAATTACTCACTCACCAATTCACTCACACTGTCACTAATCATTCACTTATTCACACATCCACACACAAACACGCACATATACAAACACATACATTATTACAAAAACCCTGGAAATCAAAAATTGAAAACTTTTACACAGAACACTTAAAATAAGAAATAAAGAACATTTCTTACAGACGTCCCAGAAAAAAGTTTATCTAACACATACTTTATCACTGAGGATCATCATAGCCTTCGTGCGCTTAGACACACTTGCGCTGTTATTGGCTGCCATTATTAATTCCAAACATAATCACAAACAGCGTAAAACTGCAAGAACGTGGATGACAAAAGCCGCGAGAACAAACAGCCTCTCCTTGCGGCGCGGGAGGCTTTTTTTGTCTACTGCGCACGGCTGCGAATACCTGCGAGGTGGCCGTGAATGGTACAAAATTGGTTACACTATCTATGGCGAATGAGCGAATCCCCGCATACGGAACACGTGAATAGCGAAAGTTGACTGTATATGTATATTTTTTATGTCAACAATTTTATGTCAGATTTGCTGAATATATATATATATATTATGTCTTTCTTCCGCTCTCCTGATGCTCCGTAATCTGTTTCGATGGTCTGGCAATTTTCAGGTGCATCTGAAAAATTCAAAGGGAGATGTAATGGTGGGAGAAAGCGGCGGTCGCGTGATGCTTACATTAAGAGTTAGGATATTTACGAGAGATAGTACTGAGACGTATTTGTATTTCAGAGCTACTATTTGCCGATGATTTGCCCAGATTGCTAATTCAGAGGCACATCTTCAATCCAACTTGCAAATCTGGAAGGAAGAGCTGAAGAAAAGAGGAATTATCATCAGCAGCTCCAAAATAAAAACTATTGTGATATCACAAGAGGGAAGAAGGCATCAGATTATGCTTGGAGAACAGTTTCTGGAGCACGTCAACCACTTTAATACCTCGGAGCTGTCATAGACTTGAACGGAGGCATCAAAGAAGAGTTGACTGCCCGAAGATCAGCAGCTGGGAGTCTTTTTCAGACCATGAATCGAGGATTCCTCAGTAAAAGAGAAGCTGGCAAGAAACTAAGATGGCTGTATACCGCTCCACCAATTTTGCAGTCTTGACATATGGATGTGAGTCATGGGCAGTAACTACAACCCACACAAGCCAGCTCCAAACCTCAGAAATAAGGTATCTAACGAAGGTGGTTGAAGTAACCAGAAGAGACTTGTTCTTGTGCAGCCAGACGACACGGCTAGGCTTCAAACCCTAGCTTCTGCAGACCCAAGTAGAACAGTCCCACTACGATAGTTTGGCCATGTCTGCAGAATTGGAGAAGATCGGCTACCACGGCAAGTCTGTGAAACTAGGAGCCAGGGATGCAGACCTCCAGGACGATATAAAGTTCGCTGGAATGACAACATTAGACAATATCTGAAGGACCGAGGACTTGATTGGAACCAGGCCAGGAGGAAGACAGCCGATAGGATAGTATGGCTCTCTTTCGCTCTCTCTCTCTCTCTCTCTCTCTCTGTATAACTATCTTATTGGCCTTAAGGATAATAGCTCATCAGGGCTTGACGGAATTAGTAATCGAATACTGCGTTACGCCGCACCAGCTATTAGTGATTCACTAACTTTTATATATAATCAATGTATTGCTAAAAGTTATTTTCCTTCAGCCTTTAAGATTGCCAAAGTATATCCTCTCTTCAAACCTGGCTCGTCAGATAACAGTAATCTTGGTAACTATAGACCTATTTCTCTTTTATCATCGCTTTCTAAACCACTAGAAAAACACATACATAAAGCAACACTACATTACCTAGTTAGCAATGACTTGCTAATTGACAGTCAGTCAGGGTTTCGACAAAAGCATTCATGCCACACAGCTCTAACTAAGATGATAGACAACTTGCACCTAAACATAAATAACGATAACATATGTGGAGCAATCTTTGTAGACTTTAGGAAAGCATTTGATATGTTAGATCACGCTGTTTTAATAAGAAAATTAGAAACAATGAAAGTTAACTTTAAACTAGTGACATTACTTAAATCATTCCTGTCCGACAGACAGCAAGTAGTGTGGTACAATAACTCCTTGTCAAGCCCAACTATTATTGACACTGGTGTTCCTCAGGGTTTCTATTCTCGGCCCCACTACTTTTTTCCATTTACATAAATGACCTTCCACTACACATCGAGCACTCATCCTGCGACCTATTTGCCGATGACTGTACCATTTATACTAGTGATAAAAGTTGCAACACGCTAGAAATATTATTACAAAGCGACACAGACAATCTTATTAAGTGGAGCAATGAAAACTGCATGCAAATAAATATCACTAAAACAAAATGTATGATAATATCAACTAGACAAAAATTACAAAACTCGCCGAAAACAACACTTCAGCTCTACATTGGAACCTCTTTAATTGAAAATGTAAATGAATATAAAACACTAGGACTCATAATTGACCAACATTTAAGTTGGAATTCGCATGTACAAGCACTGACCAAACAAACGGCACAAAAAGTTTACCAGTTAGCTAAAATCAAACATTTCCTAGATGAGGAGACACGAAAAATGTTCTATACATCCCAGATACAAACACATCTAGACTATTGTTCCACAATTTGGGATGGCTGCACCATGTCCAACACTAAAAGACTCTTTTCATTACAAAAACGTGCAGTGCGCCTAATTTCAGACAAAAACCTCACACAGTGTGTAGACGCATATACATATCTTAACATATTACCACTAAGAAAGCGCCTTCTCTTCAACAAAGCCAAATTTATTCACAAAATCTTGTCACAGAATGCTCCAACGTATCTGTGGCCTATTTTCAAATACAGCGGAAGACGCAGTCAACGCTTAAATAAATTACACATGCCCAAGCCTAGGCTCGACTTATTCAAGAAAAGTTTAGCTTTTTTTCTGCTGCTCATCTGTGGAATACTCTTCCACACGACTTAAAAAATACTCTTAGTCCATATTCATTCAATCACAGACTTTTCAAATACATCATGAGTGCAGATTATATGCCACCCTAATTTCGTTATGTTCTTAAATAATTACGCTGTCACCTCAGGGGCGCATTCCCATAGTCAGTTATGACTGAAGGGGCTATTATTATTATTATTATTATTACATAACATCATATGTAGGTTTTAAAGTTAATTTTGTCCTGTTTAGTATAAATTATGATACGCATCTGTAAATTTGTGTAACTGTTATTGTACTGTTACAATGTTGGGATTTTATTTTATTGTACTTTCTTGTTATTTTATTATTTAAGTAACATTTAGGATACGTGTGAGAATAAATAGATTAACTATGGAAGAGAGAGAAAGGAAGGGCAGAATGTTAGACGGGCCTGCGTGACCAATTCTAAACCCTTTGAAAATAAAGTTCGTTCGTTCGTTCTATCTATCTATCTATCTATCTATCTATCTATCTATCTATCTATCTATCTATCTATCTATCTATCTATCTATCTATCTATCTATCTATCTATCTATCTATCTATCTATCTATCTATCTATCTATCTAATCTATCTATCTATCTATCTATCTATCTATCTATCTATCTATCTATCTATCTATCTATCTATCTATCTATCTAGCTATCTATCTATGATAATGTTTGTACTTTTCAACATATGTTATGTCATGCTTATAAGTAATTAATGTTAATATGAGTGTGCTATATTATTATTTTACTTTACAACGTTGAATTCCTTGAATTTGATATGTAAAATGCATATGAGAATAAATGAATTCAGTATGAAAGGTGAGAGAAAGGAAGGGCAGAATGTCAGACGGGCCTGCGTGCCCAATTCTCAACCCTTTGAAAATAAAGTTCGTTCGTTCGTTCGTTCGTTCTCTCCGGCAAACCTTTGCATCTCACAGTTGAAGAAGAATGACTCAGTAGGTAAGCCAAGAGGCTTGTAATTAGGCCCGGAATAAAACCAAGGTATGAATAATATATACACCTAAACAGAAGGATTGCGTTTAGAAATACTGTAGGGCTTGGCTCTTGGAGCACAGATACGATTTGCCACTTAATGATAGTAGTATTAATTTTACATATCAATGATTAATACTACTTGATCTTTGTGAGTGAGGATTTAGCAGTGACGGTACGGTATAAGAGGAACGACTAAGTAATTATGTAAGGTACTTGGAAAAAAAATAACGATGGTAACTTGATTATTGGTGGTACTTTGTAGTAATGACGTCACTGAAGGCGACTTGCAAGATTTGACTTGCACATGACAGTAAGGGCACACAACGTGGCTGAGGTTTCTTTGACGTAATAGAGATTTGGCTTTCTATAACCTTAGTCTGTTATTGGTAGAACAACGTCTGACACTCCCAGCTTTTTTCTGTTCTGTAAACAAACAAAACAGTTAATTACTATGGAAACAGGTAAACAAACCAAACAGTTAATAACTATGTAAACAGGTGTCGTGAGTTTTAGATAGGCTTTATTTTTATGGTCCCAATCGAGCAGGGGTTAGATAGTGAAAGCTATGTGAGAGAAAGGTGTAAGAAATAGTCCTGTTTACGACGAATACAGAGTGTAAAAAAAAATACTGTCTTGGGTTGAGTGAATGCTCAACTCACCTATATGGCACGACACACTAAAATGAAGAAGTATTATTTCACTAGATACTGATTCTAATACACTATCCTCTCGTACGCACACACAAACAATTTTGTGGCATAAATACGTACATACGTAGAAACAAACAGGTGACTATGGGCAGGGGAGGTTGTTTGACCAAAACTAATAGATTTAAGGATACATAGTAGGTTTATTTTATAAGTAGAAGAAAATTTGGTTACAACAGTGAGTGCATCATTATCATGTCATCAGGTGAAATTATGGTTACATAAAGGGAAAATAAATAAACAATATATATCTCTCATAGACCTTCCCTCTGGGACATGGAAAAACTAGGAAACATGATCCCACCCGAGGTGTGTTTACCCAACAGATCAAACAATTTATTGACAAATGGGAGGGGGGTAGACGGGACGGGTATATAGGATATGTCCTTAATTTACCTTTCCCGTGGGTCTTCCGACTTAGTGAGAGAATAGATAAAAAAATGAAGGTGTTATATTAGTAGTAAACTTAAGTAAACTAAATTCTTTCGTTCAGTTTCCCCGCTCTACATTCATGCAGTGAGCGCTCACATCCATTCAGACTTACCCCTCAGTCGGCTGCATACGTCCATATAATTAAATCGCACACAGTTACTAAACAAAAACTATTAGATGTCCTGTTATTTTGTCCAGTCCAGCCCCAGAAAACTCCGTATAGCCACTGCTAATATCGCTCGGAGAGTTCGCTGAAATGGTGTGTTGATTATAATTTTTCCTGGCAAGGATTTTCCGTCAGACTGCAGGTATTTAATTGGGAATAAGTTTGTTTTTTCTAGGATTCTGTCGTAATGACTGGGAAATATCTCCAACAGCAGAATGTTACCACCCGGCTGTTCTCTGAATGAATAGCTGAAACTGTTCTCTGTATAGTTGGTGTTAGGAACACTGTTTTTTTTTAACTGTCATATGGGTTTTCTTCTTCTTCTTCCTCGTTCGCCCTGAAAAGGACGGTGGTTGCGTTGTGTCTGTTTGCGCCTAAGCTGTGATATCTGCACCTTTCGGTCGATACATCCGACTTCTGCGCGGCATTTTTTAGGGACCGGGTTTGCCTTCGTATTTCGATCCGTACTCGCTCAGCCAGACTGCACTGCTGCAGACTGTTTCCAGGACCACCACGTGGAGGTGGAGTACTATCTTGACCAGTTCCGGTTCGCTGATCCGCTGGTTCTGATGCAAGCAGTCAAGCTATGGGTCGCTGACTGCATTCACTATTGTTGCATCTTGGGGTCCCATATGGGTTTTGATTAAATAGATTTCGTGCTGTCAGTTCTGCCTCATCAGGTCAGGGAACTTTATATGATTTAATATAATATATCTGGCATTGTCCCGTTCCAGTTAAATCTTTAAACACAAGTGAACAATTGACCGTTTCGGTTATTTATCTGCTGTCATGGGTTTAGAAGGTGGACTTATAAGGGTCTCCGACAGTCAGATTTTGGTATAGTCAATGTTATTATGTTTGGAACAATACTGGGATGCCATAAGCCATCTGAACATGACTCTCTATATAATAAAACCGTTGGGTCGCAAGGTCTGATCACCAAAGCACCAGAATGAATTCACTCCAATATAAAAGAACTCCAAAGAAATCTTGTAAGATTCTAATATAAGCTAGTACTCCTTCCAATCTCTGGGCAACGAATGATAAACTGCATTTTCGGCGATGCCAATATATAGTTAATGAAATGAAAAGTGATAGCTACATGCGAAGATTCACACCTTATTTGAAATCAGGGAACTTTTCTGTTTTGCCGCTAGACTTTCCCCGTCTCTCCTTCGTTCGATTTCCCCCTGTATCTCTCGGTCCGGCAGAAATTTGAATGTGCAAACCGTAGGTGTGAAAAATTGCTTCGTTCTTCTGGGATCATCACAGTCTTTGAGGATACCGCTCTCCCGATGAACTTTGGCCACTCCTACTAGACGGGATGACAGAAAGGTGTATGGGGTAGCTGATTCTAATCGCTCTAAAGGTAAGGCGGTAGGCGTGGTTAACTAAACATAAGACACAACGAAACTCCTGAATCCTCCCATGATAACTGTTTACATATTAATTAGCCCTCGTGGGGGAAAATCCCCGTTGCTGTTGTGCATACTAATTAGCATGCGTAGTGGAATTCCACGTTGACGATAAAATTACAACAATATTCAGGGGTACTGATGCTATTCGAGGGTACTACCATTATCATTCATCAATTCAGGGACTTCAATTTTCATCCTATCCGTCACGACAGGTAAACAAATCAAACAGTTAATTACTATGGAAACCGGTAAACAAACCAAACAGTTAATTACTACAATGCTTTATGAAGAAAATTTTACGTTTAGCTGTAACTAGGCATTGGTTTTTACCTTGAGGTGTATTCAAATTCCCGAGCAAGCAATTGTGACAGTGTCCTTCACTGTGATTTAATTTATATTATATCTTTTTTCAATCAATGTCCATCAAGTGTAATTATATCCAACAAGTTATTAAGGTACTAGCTTCCCGCTAGAGATGTGGATTCTTGAGGAAATGTATCAGGTTCGTTCTTCTCTCGAATAATGTTGTGAAGGTGCTATGGTGGTAGTACTTACTAATATTCTGGTAAACTTTCATTCAGTGCAACAATCTGCTGTCATAACTCGACTGATAGTATAAACAAGGTTTATTTACAGGAATTCATAAATAAACAATTTCAGATGAAATTTAAATCATTTATTCCTTGTCGTGAATGTAGTTTACCCATATTATCTTTTTTTTCATTCTCCACAACCGTATAAGTTATTCAAACATCTCGTGCAACTATCTATCTAGGTCGCTTTGACCTTCTTCCACAACCTTTCAGTTCATGTGGTTGCGCCTTTTACCTTCAATATTTTAAAGATGCTAATCTCTTCTGATGATAAGACTTCAATACATCTGTAGTTGTTTCTTTTCTTATTTTCCTTCCTAGTACAAATCAATATTATCTGGGGACAAAATTCAAATCGAGACTTGTACTTACATGTGTTCCTACTACACAAAGACTATTCTCCCAGTACATAAAAAATATTGCTGCCGCTATTATCTGTCTTGAAAAAAAAAACGATATCATTTACCCCCCCCCCCCCCCCCCCCCCCCCCCCGGACACACTTCTGGTATATAACAATTCTTATAACTTTTTTTCTGAAAACACTTCAAGAAAATTCAACTTAGAACAGGTCTTTCGTGGCTCTACGAGAACTGGAGACAGCTCATAACATTGTCTTCTGGACATCTGCTATCTACCATGTAAGAAACACAACCATTTCCCGAGTAGCCCAGCTATAGAGGACAATTCTATCGTTCTCGGACAAGGGAACTGCCTTTATGATAATGTTAACTTCTTAGCCCGTCAGGTGTTGTGGGCCCTTGTCACCGTCAATGACTTTGATTGGTCTACTAAAAATGCATGACCTTATCTCATTGGCACGTATAATGCCGAGGTAACAAACCTCACTGTCACACAATACACTATCCCGATTTGATCAAGTTCCCCCTCTGACGTTACATTTTCATTCATGTCGCGAAGTCATGTTAAAGTAAACAACCCGTTCCTATGTCTGTGGGTCGCTTAACGCGGTCGTCCGAGAACAGTCCACTTAAGGAATGTGGGGCTTGTTTACAGCTCGATCACAGTTCTCCTTTCCACATTAAGTCCATCTTTCCTCCATAATGCTGCACAGCTAATGTATAATTCTGTTTGTACGAGGTACCTCATCTATCTATCTTCCCTGTCACTCATTTCTGACTATAGCAGCGTACCAGGTTGGGCATTTGGATAAAGAGGTCAAAGCTGTTGCCCATGCAGCATACCCCTGCTGGCATAGTCAGAGGAACGGGCTGGCCGTTACAGTCTGACACCAGTAGCAACGACCTGTCATCAGTAGGATCACTGTAGCAACGACCTGTCATCAGTAGGATCACCGGAGCAACGACCTATCATAAGTAGGATTACCGTAGCAACACCCGCGGTCCAACAAGCAGTCATTTCTGACTATACGCGCTAACACCATTTATGATGTCTGATGAGCGTTAGCGTTTGACATCTTAACCGATCTTTTGGTTTATCCTACAGCGGCAGGGGTACATCATAAGCATTACACATTAAAGAACTTCATATTCTTCATCAAAAGTGTGGAAATATGTATGTTACATACAAGATAAAAACTATCATCCTGCAGTAATAATGACAAGAATAATAATAAGAATAGCCCCTTCAGTTACAACTGATTATGGGAATGCGCTCCTGAGGTGACAGCCCTCATCTGCTTATATTCCTAGTTCTTTCGAAGTTTTCTCCTCTCTTCTGCTTGTTGTGTGAGCTTCTTTTCCCCCAATCTGAGGTGGCGCCGTAGATAGATTCGCCTCTTGGTGCGATCGGCAGCTTCATCCTCCCAGGATGCTGGATTTATGTCCAGTGCCCTTATGTCTCTCTTGCACACTTTGAATCTCAGTTGTGGTAGCTCAACTGTTCTTCTGTCATCTGCCAGTTGCCCGTAGAAGATTTTTTTCGTGATGCAACCATCTTCCATGTGGCGGACATGGCCAAGCCAGCGTAGTCTGCGCTGTCCAAGCAGAGTACACGTGCTTTGAAAGCCAGCACGTGACAACACCTCTACATTCGTCACTTTTTCTTTCCTCTAAATGCCGAGGATGTGGCGTAGACACCGTAGAGGGAAGGTATTGAGCCTTCTTTCTTGCTTAGCATAGGTTGTCCATGTTTCGCTGCCATATAGGAGTGTGCTGGTGACGCAAACGTTATATACCGCAGCTTTAGTCTTCGTTGTGAGTTTGAAGTTTCCCCAAACATGCTGTAGCTGTAGCTTTGCCAATGCGGCTGTCAATTTCTGTGTCCAGAGAGAGTTTGTCATTGATGGTAGACCCCAGGTATGTGAAGTGGTGCACCACTGCCAATTCTTAGTTATCGATAGTGATAACTGGTGAAAAATCCACATCCTGACTCAGCACATTTGTTTTCTTTAGACTTACAGTGAGGCCAAAGTCTTTGCATGCTTGGGTGAAGCGATTCATCAAGCTTTGAAGCTCCTGCTGATTTTGAGTGACAACTGCAGCGTTATCAGCGAATAATAAATCTCTTCTGATTTTAGTTTTTGCCTTCAGTCTTGAAAGATTAAACAGACGGCCATCTGACCTAGTGTGAAGGCATCTTCCTTCAGTTGCATCTCTGAATGCATGTTTCAAGAGTAAGGCAAAGAAGATTCCGAAGAGGGTCGGAGCCAGAACACAGCCTTGTTTAACGCCACTTCGTATATCAAAGGGCTGTGACGTGCTTCCAGCATACTGGACTGTTTCCTTCATCTCTTCAAGGAATGATTTAATTTCCAGCAATTTAGCGGGGCAACATATTTTCAGAAGGATTTTGAAGAGTCCATCCCTACTAACCAGGTCAAATGCCTTTGCGATGTCTATAAAGGCGATAAATACAGGCCTTTTCTGCTCTCTGGATTTTTCCTGAAGCTGGCGGAGTGAAAATATCATGTCTGTTGTTCATCTACCAGCTCGGCATCCACACTGTGACTCTGGATATATACGCTCGGCTAATTTATGTAGTCGCATTAACATGACTCTGGATATATAATATGCTTCCAAAATAAACTAACAAAATTGTATCCTATATTAAGTAATGCGCGATAAGGGATCTTCATACAAGAAAATTAATATCCCTAATCAGAGGTTACTTAATTAAATAGTAAATAAAATTATACTGGTTGACTATCAAACAACATCCAAACCATCATTATAGTGTGTAAATAGCTGCAACCATTAAAAAGTGCATATGTGCCCTTGAAATATCAAACTGCTAGGGAGTATAACATTACCTTCACATAAAATCTGCTTCTATAGGAATAATAATCCAAGGACACTGTCACGGGTTGACTCCCCTTGCTCTGCAGTAGTGGTCAAACGGTGGCCAAAACCTATAGTATCTAATGTGGATCTTCAAAGGTGTCTACCTTCGCACAAGACAACTCTTGGATAATGATGCTTCTACCTCGAGGGTGTGTTCGCTAGATATTTCAGAAGTCAAAACCAATGCTGAATTAATCTGAGCATGTTAACTTTTTATCTGACGCGCCGCCTTTTGTGAAGATGTTTACTGTTTGATTTAGCTCGCTTACGCCCGCAGCTAATTTAATTCAGCAAAATTCAACACTTGTAAATGAATTTGACTGGTGATTATGAAAAATAATCAGGTTTCTTCACCGAAAATAGGGTTGATGAATCTAGCAAAATAGAGTTCGGTTGTGTTTGGCCTGTTACAAACGGGACTGACTTGCCAAAATGCCGAAGCGTCGATGCTGCTTTTCCGTAGATTCGTCTGAATGGGGAGGGGCACATTTCCAGATCAATTCAGGAAGTAATCTCTTCTGGTCAAGGCAAGAATCTTCAGGTGCCGATCTCAAGCTTCGAACCACAAACAAGTTGTACAGCAAATGGTCTCTTCGGGACGTACAAATCGTCAAGTCGCTTCGTACTGGTACCACAAACTTTAGAGGGAATAAAAGAACAAATTCCGCTGTTAAATATTTTCCTGATGTTAATCAGCCGTTTTTTCCAGCTGTCCGTCAGCCGTTTGTCTTCTCAGATTTTTTGCTGTCCCTGAGCATATATCATATCACTCAGGGCACGTGATGAAAAATCACCAGTATGTCAGTTAATTTATGGAAAAATGTGTGACTGGCCACCAGCAGCAGTGGCTTGTGCCTGAAGCAACATATTAAGTTTACATACATTCACATAATGATAATATACAACTATACACATGTTGATGTAATCATCACTCATTCCCTGCCACATTCTGAATCTGTGGTTACCTCTGCTTTTGGTTCTTCCGTGAGAACTAGCATGAAGAAATCATCAGCGCTTGCTGAGGTGGTTCATGAATGTATCATTTTCACATGCTGAGGTTGCCAGCCTAGTATGAATCTTTAAAACTATAAGCAAGTATAAGCATGTCAAATTCACAGCATAAAATTTATGTTTACAACTTACCCCAATAGGGAAGATACATTTCTTGCTCGGTAGAATTGTCTTGGCGACTTAACACAGATGCCTCGAACACATGTCTGGGGTATTATTTCTTTTTCAGAATCCCTCTGTGACTGGTGAAATGTCCTGTGAAATTCCGGGTTCCGTATTAATATTGACGACTTTTCTACTGATGTACAGAGATGCTTTTAATACGTTATGTTCTGACCTATAAATGCATAATCCAACTCTATTATTTCCTGTGGCAAGGTCCGAGCTGTCTACGATGACGATTTCTATAAAGCAGTGCCCTCTGTCAAATTTTTTCTACGTTATATCGTAGGTTCCCGGCCTACGCTTCAACCTTGCGTTTTCGTCAAACTCCCTATCACAGCGATTGTTTCTTTGCGCCTCAAATGCCAGCCAATAAATTCAAAAGTTCATGTTATGACAACTTTTCGTGTGTAATATTTTCCATCACTTATGCGTTTGAAAAATTCAAACAGTCATCGTCTATATATGGAGTTGTGATATCCGTCAAATGTTGTCAAAGATTACTTATCTTGTCCTCGTCCGTATTTTCTTTATAGAATGGTAGCATTTTCCACAAAAGTTTGCTTGTATTTTTTCGCATACCTGATCCCAAAGTGGACGACCAGCGGTCTTTATTGTATAATGTGTGTACTTGTACATCGGTACATATAAATTATCTATCAACAATCGTGTAGGATCTATAAGGCTAATTCTTCTTCTTCTTTGATCCTTAGCCGCCGACCGTCAAAGCAGTCAGTGGCCATCACGCCTAGTGGCGTCTTGTAAGGCAACAACAAATTGATTCCACTTTGCTCGGTCGGTGGCCATCCTTCGTACAGTGCCCCAACTCTGGTTCATTCTTTGCATCTCAGCCTCCACAGTCCTCCGCCAGGTTGTTTTTGGTCGGCCTCTCTTTTGTTTTCCTTCAGGGGTCCAAAGCATAGCTGTTCTTGTGATGGCATCGGGGTCTCTTCTGAGGACATGACCAACCCAGTTCCAGCGTCTGCCAGCTATGATGGTGTGCATGTCCTCTTGCTTGCTACGAGTAAGCAGATCTTGGTTAGTGATGGTATTCGGCCAAAAGATTCGGTGAATTTTTCTTAGGCATGTTGTGTGAAAAGAGGACAATTTCGACATTTCCTTCTCTGTAACTCTCCAGCATTCCGCCCCATAGAGAAGCACAGAAAGCACACAGCTCTGATATAATCTTAATTTTGTGCTTGTGCTGTATTGGGAGGACTTCCAGATGTTGTTTAGGCTAAAGAAGGCTGTTCTTGCCTTATTCATTCTGATGTTGATGTCTTTGCCTGCCCCGCCGTCTGGTGTTACTATGCTTCCTAGGTATGTGAAGGTATATGTCTGTACCAGATCTGATTTCTTACTGATATGGGCTCAGGGTTGCTCACATTGAGCGTCATGACCTCAGACTTCTTTAAATTGATGTTCAAGCCCACCTGCTGGCTAAACTTGTTAAGTCTATCCGTTTTTTCCTGGATGTGTTGATGTGAATGTGCTAGTAGTGCAATGTCATCTGCATATTCCAGATCTTCCAATGTAGAAAATGTTGTCCATCTTATTCCTCTTGGACTGCCCTCTGTTGTCTGGCGCATCACCCAGTCTATGACTGTTAAAAATAGAGTGGTTGATAAGGGGCATCCCTGTCGTACTCCTGTCTTCACCTCAAAGGTTAGGTTGCTCTGCCCAACACTGCACGTAAAGTTTACATAGAGGCTTTTTATGATTGACACTATGCAGCTTGGAATTCCATAAGCCCTCAGTATTTTCCATAAACTGTCCCTATGTATGCTGTCAAAAGCCTTTTCAAAATCAACGAAATTAATGTAAAGCTGTCTTTGCCATTCTGAGCACTGCTCTATAATGTTCCTGAGAGTGAATATATGATCTACACATCTCCTGTTCTTTCTAAATCCTGCTTGTTCTTTCCTCAGTTTGTGATCTACTGCCTTTGAAATTCTCTGTATAATTATCCTGCATAGTATTTTGCTGGGAACTGAGAGAAGAGTGATTCCTCTCCAATTATTGCAGTGTCCAAGATCTCCCTTCTTGGGCAATTTGACAATTATTCCTTTGTTCTACTCTGATGGTGTTGTCCCCGTTTTCCAGACTTGTGCAAATAGTGGTTCTAATAGTTCTGCTGCTAGCTCAGGGTCTGTCTTAAATAGCTCTGCATTTAAGTTATCATGGCCCGGTGCTTTGCCGTTCTTTAACCCTTTGATTGCTGTGATGATTTCTTCTTTTCGTGGAATGTCTGTATTCATATCTAGATCGTTTTCAGCTTCAGGAACATTCAATTGTGTCTCTGGTGGTTCCTTGTTCAGAGTTTCTCTGAAGTGCTCTGCCCATCTTGTTTCTTGTCCCTCTGCTGTCGTGATGAGATTACCCTTCCTTGTCCAGCTGACTGTACTGTTCGCTATATAGTATAAGGCTACTAGCCAGATGATATTTTGTGACTGTAAATTATAACGACTGGACTTACCAAATCCAGGATATTATTTTTAACAGCCCACAGCGGCGTAGACCTGAGATCATCATTTTTATTCCCGACAAATGACAGTTGTATTCTAGTGGAGTACCTAGTCAATACACTGTGCAGGACCGGCACTCTGGCAAAGAGTCTTCCATTAAAATCCATCATCATCATCCTTAAAATTAGGAGCAACCAGATTATCAGGATACTAGGAGTATCACCTCTTTTAAATGGTCAAAATCATCAACGATTTTCACACTAGTCACCTGTTTGTATTGACACCTGTACCCAGATATAATTCCAGACCGAGCGGGAACCTGAAGCCTGTTCTTCCCCGCCCACCCCAATACACTGCACACGTTGTCGCACCGGGGTTATCAAGGTGTAAGTCCTGTGTCTAGATTTATTCTCCCCCTTGTGGACCCCCCCCCCCCCCATCGGAGGAAAAGTGGATAGTTTAGAACAGTGACGATAACCTTTAGGATTTATACCACTACCAGGATTTAGCGAGGATTTTAGCAAATTCGGCGTTCACCTCATTAGTATTTTTGGGGGGAAGAACTTTTTTTGTCCTCTCGACAGCTGGAGTTGTTACACTAATCACAGTCAAAAGGGATTTCCGGTGATATTCTATAAAACAAGGGATACCACAGACCCAATTGTGAAAGACAATAAGTAAGAGAGTGAGAGGTGGCCACTGAGTGAGAGAGAGAGTGTGTGGTGATTTTTTTTTTTTTTTTTTTTTTTTGCTAAGGAAAGATCTATTAAGTTGGTCGTTTGATTTTTTTTTAACCTGCTGTTATATCGCACCAACATTGTTTATTCCTGTAACCAAGTGCCAACCTTGAACCTTTGGGTTAATATTTTTTTGGTTTTCTCCATACGGTGAAGGCACACCATTCCTGTTTTCCTCTATATGTATGATTCTTGATATCTTTGGGTATTTGATGTTGTAATACGTTTAGTGATAAATAAACAACAAAGAATTTAACTTTGTGTATTGGTCAGACCCATACCCATTATTCCGTAGTTTTTCACGTGTACGTGTCTTGTTGTCACGTAGTGTTGTGTGTGTAGAGTAACCTGTCTTATTTTAGATAGGGAGGCAAAGACTGTCTTGGAAACAAAGCACAGTCGTACGGATAGGCTGGAGGAGAGAAACCTACTCACTCCAGAGACATATCTTTCCCTCAACCTACCACCAGTGAACATAATTTCTATATCTTCTCGTTTATCAGTCAACAGTCACTCTCAACTTAGACAGGCCAAATAAAAAAAAATTACCTAACGTACGACAAACTACCACGCGTAAAGATCTTGCAGGGGTGTCAGAGAACGAACGGCTTGGTGCTAATCTGTTGATTGTGTATGCTCCACAGAGAGTTTAAATGAGATAGTTGATTAATTAGCCAATTAGAAAACTGATCAGCCAAACTTTCAATCGTTACATATTTATATAACAACGAAATTTAACTTTTCTTCCATTCATCAGTTCACAACTTCCTGATCAATTCCGACACGTCTCAAATTCCGAATCGACAAGCGGTCAAATTGAAGGAAAGAATCGATGACGTAGACATCAGACGATCAGTGAAAGAAACTCTCAAATCGAGATTTGTCCACTTCAAGAATAGCCGGGTGCTCCAGCGATAGTATCTGCTTCTGACCGTCAGCTGGGACTTTTAATGACGACAAGATGGTGGTTTGACAATGACTGATAGAAGCTGGGATAAAGACTTGGTTTAGAAGCGGGAAATCTTAAAGGTGTGATTAAATATAGCAGACATGCGGCAGACAACAGGAAAATAAGAACAATTACAGACATTTCAAACAATTTATGTGAGCAGACGTGTATAAAATTATTGTCCACTTTTTTTCTGTGAAATAATTCCCATCCTTCATGTCTCTTTTCACTCCGCACAAGCATGGAGCCCACCGTCTCAGCTAGTCTCCGTGTAGGAAGCCTACGTGTGGCCTCTCTTGTTCCTCCAGTAACAGTGGTTTCTAAATCTATTTGTTTCACGTGATGATCTATCTATCTATCTATCTATCTATCTATCTATCTATCTATCTATCTATCTATCTATCTATCTATCTATCTATCTATCTATCTATCTATCTATCTATCTATCTATCTATCTATCTTTCTATCTATCTATCTATCTATCTATCTATCTATCTATTTATCTATCCATCTTTCTGTCCATCCGTCGGTCCATCCATGTGTCTGTCTGTCTGCCTATGTATCAATCTGTAAATCTGTCTGTCTATTTATATGTCTGTCCGCCCACCGGTTTGTCTGTTTGGCTGTCTGTCTGTCTTTCTCTTTGACCTGTATCAAATGAAAAGTATCAATATGAAGTTACCAACAAGTCGTCAACTTTCAAAGACTCCTCTACGTCAATAATGTTGAATTCATCTCAGAGATGTGCGTCCCAGTCGGTGGTCGGAACGATCACTATTTTATCTGGTACAAAATGACAAGAAGTTTAAATCCCTGCGGTACAGCATCAAGTAATTAGAACTCGTTGCTTCAATAATATTTTGACAACTCACTGCTCCAGTCCGATCTCTTGTATGCTCACTTTCATAATGTCTTTGCTGCTTCCGTCAGAGGCTTCAGATATGTGGTTGACAACATATTTGGCCACCTACGCTCAAAAAATTGTATTCAATCCACAACAACGAATAATTTATAAACCTCTTTCAGACATGCAGCAAACGGGCTATCATGAGACAGATTGCCGACTATAATAAGTGTTAAAGTTATCGCGATCTGACACAGTTTATTTTTAGACCTGGCAAGAAAGGGATAACTGGTTCCTATACCCCCCCAAAAAATGTTATTCGCTAACATCAGACACGCCATAAACCAGCACACTCCCACATGAAGATTTAAACGCAAGCTTACCAAACTTACTGCTGATTCTGCATGCAATTAACGTCTCCTTTATACGTCATTAGACACTTATGGATAAAATATATGATAACCGCTTAAGCGCCCCATGCTTTTTGTCAATTTGATGTTACATTTTTGGACTGCAAGCTATAAACTTGAAAAATGATTTGTGGGTTTTTAGTGCATTACAAGCGAGTGTTTAAAATATTTTTATTTTTTTTATTTTTTATTCTCACCTACGACTGAGGGGTTTAGTACCTCGTGTTTGTCCTGGATTGTCTGTGCTGTTTTGTTTGTCCTGGAGTGTTTGTCTTGGAATGTTTGTCCTAGAGTGTTTGTCCTAGAGTGTCTGTCCTGGTTTGTTTGTCCTGGAGTGGTTTGTCCTAGAGTGTTTGTCCTGGAGTGTTTGTCCTGGAGTGTTTGTCCTGGAGTGGTTTGTCCTGGTTTGTTTGTCCTGGACTGGTTTGTCCTGGATTGTTTGTCCTGAAATGTCCGTCCTGGAGTGTTTGTCCTGGAACGTTTGTTCTGGAGTGTTTGTCCTGGAACGTTTGTCCTGGAGTGTTTGTCCTGGAACGTTTGTCCTGGAGTGTTTGTCCTAGAGTGTCTGTCCTGGTTTGTTTATCCTGGAGTGGTTTGTCCTGAATTGTTTGTCCTGGAGTGTTTGTCCTGAAGAGTCTGTCCTGGATGGTTTGACCTACACATATATCACGACCCTGAATTTTGTTGAAGCCGGAACTGACCTCTTCCACAGGTCATTCAGCTCATGCTGGTGGTTGGTGCTGGAGTATTTTAATAAGATCTATCAAGTCCCATAACTTTGAGACTTTGGAAAGTCATTTTGACAGATTTGTTTCAGTCCTTACAAAAATGTGATACTTCCACTTTCCACAGGTGTTTGAGTTGTGTCCTCTCATAGCATGTCAGGGGCAGCATTTGAACACATGTGTGATGGCACAGCTGTGAGTTCGTGGTATTGCTGGAAATTTATTGTTTTATTACCATTGTTAATGTTTATTTTATTCTTTAATAACACAGTTAATGTGGAATAATTAACACATAGTTTATGTTTGACATCGTATATTAATGTATATAAATTGAGTGTGCTACAAGGTATGTAGAGCTCTAAGACTTCTTATGTGTAAGACTTTCTCAAAACCTGGAATAAGGGTGCATCAAGCTAACACAGTATGACGACTACTGCAACAGATCACTCGTTATTACTATAAAAGTTTAGAATATTTAATATTTCGAATAAAGTCATTAAATTAATGTATTCATGCCTGTATGACAGAACAGAACGTGCTATCTATAAAAGTAATTTACTATATAGATCCGTGTCCCTTTTTATCCGGCTTTCCACTAGACTCAGTGTTACCGCCTTTCTATTTTATCTTTCTTTATTACTGATTTAACATAATCCCTCCCACATGACAACCGCATAATGATAACAGCACTGTGGCAGGGTCTGATATTCAAATATTCCGGTCCATTCTAAAGCTGTACCAGTACGGGCAAAGTCCATTAACATGCACATAAAACTACAACTTCTTTTGTATCCATTCACGAAGAATTCCATAATATCCAACTAAATCTCTCTCACTTTCCATCAGTGTTGAACCTGTTAACCAGGTATCTGAGTTTAGGTTTAAGGGGGTAATTGTCGAGCAAATATTCCATTGTAATCCTTACATGCACCATATAGGGATGACTATTTCTTCAGAACACTCATTTATCTTGCTAAAGTACAGCAATTTGTGTGTATAAACTGTAACCGGACTTTTTACCTTGCTCAGTCCATCAATAGCCCCTTCAGCCATAACTGACTATAGGAATGCGCACCTGAGGTCATAGACCGCAGCTTCTTTTTTTCCTGGGGTTCCTTCCTGCGTGGTTTCCCTTTTGTTTGATGTGAGAGCCCCTTGTCGCCCAGTCTGAGGTAACGTCCTAGAGAGGAACATCGCCACTTGGTGAGATCGGCAGCTTCATCCTCCCAGGTTGCTGGATTTATGTCCAGTGCCCTCATGTCGTACACATTTTTGAACCTCAGCTGAGGTCGGCTGGCTGTTATATCCTCTCAGGTTGCTAGATTTATGCCCAGTGCCCTCATGTCGTACACATTTTTGAACCTCAGCTGAGGTCGGCTGGCTGTTATATCCTCCCAGGTTGCTAGATTTATGCCCAGTGCCCTCATGTACACATTTTTGAACCTCAGCTGAGGTTGGCTGGCTGTTATATCCTCCCAGGTTGCTAGATTTATGCCCAGTGCCCTCATGTCGTACACATTTTTGAACCTCAGCTAAGGTGGCCCGGCTGTTATATCCTCCCAGGTTGCTAGATTTATGCCCAGTGCCCTCATGTCGTACACATTTTTGAACCTCAGCTGAGGTCGCCTGGCTGTTATATCCTCCCAGGTTGCTAGATTTATGTCCAGTGCCCTCATGTCGTACACATTCTTGAACCTCAGCTGAGGTGGCCCGACTGTTCTATTGCCATCTGTCAGTTGCTATCACGGGTTGTCTCCCCTTGCTCTGCAGTGATAGTCCAACAATGACCAAAATCTAAAATATCTAATGTAGGTCTTCAAATGTATCTACCTTCGCACAAGATTACTCTTGGCAGAGATGCAGATAGAAGGTTAATGATGCTTCTACCTTGAGGGAGTTTTAACAAGATATTTCAGAAGTCAAGTACAATGCTGAATGGGTCTTAACAATGTTAACCTTCATCTGCCCGCCGCCTTTTGTGAAGAAGTATTATATAATTTAATTTAGCTCGCACAAGCCCCCAACTAAATTAACAGTAAAATTGTTCTTATTGGCTCTATATAGGTATATATTAAAGATATTGATTCAAACGTGTGCACTTCTCTCTGTAATAACTAAATCAACTATGAATTTGTAAACAACATATAACAAATGTAATGATCAATTTGAACAAATGTAAACAAATAAAAACTGGTGATTAATAAAATGTAGGTGTCTTCATAGATAAGATGTTGACTTTAGAAAGCTTAATGATTAAAAAAAAACAAAGTGTAGATGTGTTCATCAAAACAATGTTCATACAAAAATAACAGGGCAATCCACATAGGACGTCAGTAAACTCACGACGTATAAAGTCAATGAGTCTTGAAACAGCCGTTGACGTTTTTTCTTCATTATTTATTGTGGACGCCACAGTGACAAAATGGTTACGCAAATGTGTAGGCACATCAAACAGTCATTATCACAGCAACATTCAATACAGCAATAAACGGTAGACAGCATTACAATGATGAGTCAGATGCATGTTATATTTCAAAGTGCTGTAAATGTAGTCAGGTGGAAAACTCCATCCTTTTCTATAACAGCCAGGAGATAACCAGATGTATGAGATCAGTTCACTCTCCTTAGTTTGACTTCAGCAAGACAGACACGTCTGCCGAAGTATAAATAATGTCCTCAAAAATATCCTCTAGATAATAAAGGTTTTCCAAACCTAGTTCATTTAACAAAGTAGCAAGTAATGGTCCTTGGTACCTGCATCAACCGATGCAGTACAATGCAGCGACATGTGAGCTAGGAAAACATCTCGTGACGACGACTTTCGCAGACAGGCTATGAATCGAAATCGCTCACGACCCAAAATCAATAGAGTTAATGAAAGAGTCAATTTACCTTGCTTTCATGAAATACACAGAAATATCACGCCTCCCGACATGTGGGAAACACTAGAGGTATTATCTCGAATAAACGAAATATCCATTAAGAGGACTACACATCCCTGACAGAACAAAAATAGCGGAGATCCCCTCTTCAACGAGGCATCTCTTTCGCCATTCCAAATCGCTCACTCCCACTAGTGGTGGGCGGAAACCGATCGACAAAGAAGCAAGACAAGTCATGCGCAGTCCAGCGCAAAACGACCACAGCTCAAACTTAACTGCATTCGATACCAACGCGAGAAGACAAATGCTTACCGAGAAAAGTGACTATAAATTCCAAGCAGTTGTTGCCCTTGCGTTATAAAACAGATATTGAAATAAAACGATGTTGCGAGAATTTATCACGCAACATATCACCACCTCCTCCCGATAAAAAAAAAAATGTGGAACATATTTTTTTTTCAATATCAAAGAGCAAGCGATAAGGGGCTCAAAACGCACGAATTATGCGCTGATAATTAACTAAATTGCCAAACAATAGGCTAATTATAGAGTGTCTGGTGAGGATATACCTCAACAGAAAAATAAATATGTCTCAAAAAATATTCACATCGGGGAGGTGTCACCAACACACATCACGTTAGCATGTAAACACAATATACGTATGCAAGTTACTATAATCATCATTAAACAGCATACTCTAATATTGTCTTTAAAAATGGATGTACAAATCTGATAGGAAAATTTAGATAGTACATTCTTTGACATGTAATGACATAAGTACATAGTAAAGTTAAACTACATGACGATCCAGGACATATGCTCTGGTATTCCGAGGGTAAGTACACAATCTAGAACTCGTAAGGTAAGTCCTCAGCTCAACAATGACATTCTGAGAAAGTACAAGCAATATAATGCTAATTAATAACTAATATGCTTCATAAGGTACAATACATTATTAATAATTGTGGCTGTTTAGTAAACTAACGGCCCTTATATTAACTACTCAGTCCTCCTCTATCATCTTAAAAAACGAACAGAAGAAGATGACAACAAAGCACGATAGTGTGTACATATAAAGTAAGTACAGATGTGCTAATCTATTGTAGAAATATAGGTGTGTTATGACTCTGTAATATATAGAAATATAGGACAGAAGTATTAGTTGGAGTCATGTGGGCATCTAGACAAAATGTCAGCCATCACATTATCCGCACCACGGATAGCTCGTACCGTGAAGTGAAAAGGTTGAAGAGCTATAGCATATCGAGTGGATCTCGAACTCTTCAAATTCTTAGTCTGAATAGCTGTAAGAGCTTTCTGATCAGTCTCTAGAATGAAATGTGCGCCCAGGAGGAATCTTTGTAGCTTTAGAATTGACCAAACCATCGCTAACAACTCACGTCTAAAACCGAGTAGTTCCTCTCTGCCGCATTTAGTTTTCTAGAAATGTACATAACAGGATGCAGAGTATTTGCATATTCTTGCATCAGTGCTGCTCCAATCCCAGTGGATGAAGCATCACTCCGAAGAACAAAAGTCCTATCAAGAGTAGGTAATCTTAAGATGGGAGGAGAAGAAAATATATTCTTGATTTGATCTAGTGAAGATTGGCATTCTTCAGACCAACGGACCAGATTAGGCGAACCTTTCTTCAACAATGTTGATAGAGGTGCCATGATCGAAGATAAATTTGGAATAAATCTCCCATAAAATTGAATTAAACCTAAGAGACTCCTAACTTGTTTCTTCGTTTTAGGAACAGAGATGTTCAGTATTTTGGAAGTATTGTGGTCTTCTGTCTTCAAGAGACCATGACCAACACGATGACCCAGGAAAGAGATTTCACCAAAACCAACAAAAGCTTTAGAAGGTTTTGCTGTCAAATTATTCTCACGTAGAGTGGACAGTAAGTCATATAACCCTAAATAGTGATCTTCCCAGGTATCACTGAAGAGACAGATGTCATCTAAGTATGCGATGACATCCGAACGATGTGACAGAATTCGACGCATCATGCGAACGAAAGTGGCAGGGGCGTTCATGAGACCAAAAGGCATAACATTCCATTGAAATAGACCCCTAGGTGTAGAAAAAGCAGTAAGAGGTTTGGCATGCTCTGCTAAAGGCACTTGCCAATAACCTTTAGACAAGTCAAGTTTAGTGAAGAATCTAGAATTAGAAAGTCTAATCAGTAGATCTTCTAACAAAGGCATCGGTTCAGCGTCGAACTTTGTGACCTGATTCAATTTGCGATAATCAACGCAAATTCGTATGTTCTTATCCTTCTTCCGGACAATAACCATGGAAGAAGAATATGGTGAAGTCGATGGTTCAATTATATTTAATTGAATCATTTCATCCAATTCCTTTTCCACTTGCGACTGAAAGTGTATAGGAATAGGATACGGCCTAACCCTAATTGGATTATTGTCGGTAAGAATTATGTCATGTTCTATGACATCTGTGTGTCCAGGAATGTCAGTGAGAACATCCTGAAATGTTTGTAACATCGACGAGACTTGTCGATGTTCGTCACCAGAAAGATTAGGAGAAACAGAAACGTTTTTCCAAGATTCCGTGGAATGTAATGGAACCACTGGAAGGGGAAGGTTGACATCAGAGAAGGTAGCTTCCTCATCCTGAATGACAGACAGGGATGAATAATGACCGTGAGGTGCAGGAGCATCATCCGTTGCCTGGAAAATAGGCAGCAAATAGTCCGGACGTTCGTGAAATTCCGAAAGCATGTTTATGTGGAAAGTTTTATGCTTTCCATCAATATCGACCACATAGTCAACATCGGAAATCCGAGAGACTATTGCATACGGACCTTTCCATGCAATAAGAAGTCTATTTTCCCTACTGGGGAGTAGGACGAATGCTTTGTCGCCTGGACAAAGTTGTCGTAGACATCTATTCTTGTTAGCAAACTGCCTTGCCTTCTCTTTAGCAATTTCTGATGAAGCAGTTGCTAGCTTACATGCCTCAATGATCTTTTGTCTAAGAGCAATGACATACTCATATGAGGATTGAGTTTCATCGCTAATATCATCGGCAGTGATGAGATCGTGTAATAAAGACATAGGGCCGCGTGGACGCGCGCCAAAGACAAGTTCGAAGGGAGAAAATCCTGTGTGTTCATTAGGGACTTCTCTATAGGCAAAGAGAGCCGCGGGTAAAACCCTGTCCCAATCTTGAGGATGATCTTCAGTTATCTTACCAAGCAAAGTCTTGAGCGTTCTATTCAGACGCTCAACTAACCCATTAGACATAGGATGGTAGATACTACTGAGAGATCGTTCAATATGTAAGGTAGACATTACCTGTGACATAGTGTCAGATATGAGTTGAGTGCCATGGTCTGACAATATTTCTCTGGGGAACCCCAAGCGAGAAAATATCAACCAAAGAGCATCTGCGATATCTGTAGTAGATATGCTCTTAAGAGGAATAGCCTCTGGCCAACGTGTGCACATATCGACACATGTAAGGATAAACTGATGTCCTCTGGCCGACTTGACCTTAAAAGGGCCAATAATATCTATGGCCATTTTCTGAAACGGCCGAATAGGAATGTCAGCAGCCTGGATAGGCGCAGCATGTCGTGGTCCTCTAGATTTGACCTCCTGACATACCTTGCATGATCGGCAGTAAATACGAATGTCCTTATTGACAAAAGGCCAAAAGAAAGCCGCAAGGACTCTCGACTTCGTACGGGCAAAACCCATATGTCCAGCACATTGCGAGTCATGAGCATGTTGCAATATTTGGACTCTCATGCTCTTGGGAACAAGAATTTGCGAATGTGCCGACGTAGCCGAATCTTGTACCATACGTACAAGTACGCCGTTTCTCATTGCAATCCAAGATTTTCTATTTGTATCCTGATTCGGATCACCTTTCTTCGCAAGAACGAAGAATTTTTTTAAAGAAGAATCTTCTTCTTGCAATTTTATGAAAGAGTCACGAGTGATTACTAAGTGACTATCTTGGCTATCAACTTCATTATCACTATTCAGTGAAGTTTCGGGTGTTTGTAGAGCTTGTGCTCTTGTAACTACTGCATTTGTAGCTTGCATGTTATTATGTTCCCAAGCAGCAATCTGCTGTGGGGTACACTCCCTAACTCCGTGAATACGACCAATAATAAGGTCCGCAATAGGATTAGGTAAGAGACAAGCATGCACATCTCCAGTAAAGAAAGGAGTGGCAATGCGAATTACAGCAGTAGGATATTTTTCTAGAGTGCCGCCAAATGTGACACATTTAATAACCCTTCCTGTAGCACAAGATGGATCTACAAGCGATTGTCTAACACCAATAGTGGTGCATCCGGAATCGAAAAGTAGTGAGACCGGAGTATCATTAACAAGACCCTTATGTAGAATTAAAGAACCCCTCCCGTCATGCGCAACAGCAGCAGGAAGAGCGGGAAGTGGGTGACCACAACTCAAAGTAGTTATGGTACCCGGTTCGAATAAAGTACTGCATTGGGGACATTTGTTTGCTCTCTCAAAGTCAAAAGCAGAACTAGTGACAGCGTCAAAGTTTTTACTATCAACAACATGATTACAGGCTGCCTCAGTTTCCTGTTGTACAGCATTAGCCTGCTGATATCTCTTTTTTTTGTGTTGAGATCTACCCCGACTATTATTACCTCTGAAGTTATCAAAGTTATTATTATCTCTGCAGTTATTATTGTCTCTATTGTAATTGTTATACTGGTTCGAATTCCAGTTTCCACGATTACTATCATGTTCACATTGATGCGAACATCTATTTGTTTGGTTCTGAGGTCTTCGGCAGGAATAACCTCTATTACCATATCCTCTTTTGAAATGCTTATAATTATTAGGGTGATAGTAACGAGTACTATCAGGTTGTCTCCAATTCTTCGAAGAAGAATCACCATGAAATTGATTTCCATGATTTTGACAGAAATTACCGCTACTCTTTCTATCAAAATTTTGTTGGGATCTACGAGCAAAGTTTTGACCATACGGAGCTGCCGAAGCAACTGGTAAACCTTCTTTCACCTTAGAGTTACCCATGGTTATGTGTGGGTGCGCAGTTACGTATTGGCAACAGAAATCTTCCATTTCCCTTATTGTTTTAGGTTTACGTTCATGAAGGAAAGCAAGGAAAGACTCATTGACAGACGACATGACTTTGTCTCTAAGTATTAAGTCCATAAGTCCTTCATAAGTTTTTTCCGTCTTAGATAGTTCAACCCATCGTGAGAAAGTAATGCGTATTCTTGCAATAAACTCGGAGAATTCAACTCCATTTTCAGGTAACATGTTTTTAAATTGTAGACGATAGCCGTCTTCGTTAAGCTGATATTTCTTTAACAAAGCGGCCCTGACAACCTCATAATTGTTCTTGTCAGGTTCATCCACCATATTTAATATACTTAGAGCTTTACCTGTCAGTATCCCTGATAACTGATAAACATATTTTGCTTTGTCTATGTTATGAGCTGTACATGCTTGTTCAAATCTGTCCAGATAGAACATTATGTCATCGCTGGAAGGACTAAATGTTGGTAACTTAATCTTAAAAGTATCATTATTAGCCTTACCAGAAGATGAACCCTTGTTTGAATCATTACCATTACTCATGCTTGTCAATTTCAATTTTTCCAACTCTAAAGCTAAGACCTTTTCTTCATGTTCCATTTTTGCTTTCTCTTTCCTCTCATCAGACTCTCTCTGTAATCTTCTTTCCTCAGCCTGAGCCTCTTTTTGAAGTCTTTCATTTTCAGCTTCTTTTTCAAGTCTTTTATTTTCAGCCTCTTTTTCAAGTCTTTTATTCTCAGCCTCTTTTTCAAGTCTTTTATTTTCAGCCTCTTTTTCAAGTCTTTCAGCTTCTTTTTCAAGTCTTTTATTCTCAGCCTCTTTTTGAAGTCTTTCAGCTTCTAGCTGTAGCTGGAGTTTTCTCTCCTCAGCTTCTGATTCCCTTTTTTGTTTTTCCATTTCCATTTGGAATCTTTTTTCATCCACCTGCATCTGCAGTTTCTTTTGTTCAGCTTCCATTGCTTTATCATATCGAGCAGTTGCAAATTCTTCTAACTTATCACCAGTCTTCCCAAGCAATTTACCCTGCTCAATAAAGTGCTCAAATGTAGACATGTTGTCTAACATATGAGTCCAAAACCTGAAATAATTAACTAATTTATTTCAAACCTAAGTGTAACAAGTCTTAATTAAGCACTTGTATATTCACATCACCTTATATTATCCCAGTCTCTGTGGGAAACAAGTCTCCAATCAAAGAACTTGTATATGAAATATCAGCACTCAATTCTTGATCATAAGTGCACTTCTCATTCAATAGTGCACGACACTATTCATCATTCATTTATCATCAGTATAGTAGTAACAGTGCATTAGCATAGCCCATTAACTAATTACTATAACTGTAAACAATGACTATGTAAACACATGCAGAATGTAAACATTGAAAATGTAAACAATACAAACAATGTAAACAATAACAATGTAAACAATAACAAAGATCAGCAACAATACAAAAACTTTCGCAGAAATCAACTAAAAATAAAGCAGAAATTAATGAAATATCACAAAAAATGTGACGATATCTGCGATAGAATTAAACAAAATACATGACACCACAGTGTATAAACAAAAATGTTGTATGAAACTAAATTATAGACAAGAGTAGGCTAACAAACACAAACAAATCAAAACAAAACTAAAGAATGCGAAATAATAACGAAAACAATATTAAAACATGTCATCACAGCTAACATAAATAGCAACAGAAGTCGCTTAGCAAATTCCAGTATTGGAAATTTGCAAACCTTACAGAAAACGCTCACAATAGACGACCTCTATGACGTGGCATAATCTAACGGAGACACCACCCAACCGAGAACCCGCTGAAATATAAACATATAAATATACAAATAACATATAAACATAAAACATATAGAATGAGATGATACACAGAAGACTCAGCAGAAGTATAAGGGCACAGTTTACATACAAACAGGCCACTTAACTTATAGGCTTCCAATCGTAGAACAGCAGAAAAAACGGATGTCAATCAACGTCCTAAAGAGCGAAGCTCCAACGATGATGGCACATCTGAACTGCTTCCACTGCTAACACGATGGTACAAGAGCTTCTGACATACTGTGTGTTGAGTTGTTTCGGCACTTGACCTTCTAATCCAAAAGTAAGTTGATGGAAATCGGTACTTGGCCTTCTTCAGAAAACAACCCGTTTCAACCGGCACTTGACCTTCTCAAAAAACGACAGCACTGGAACCTTGACAGCAGCAACTTGCTTGGCTTGCGTAAAAGATAACAGCAGTCCGAGTTATCCGGCAACATGTAACAACGCCGGGTACTGTCAAATTCTTGTTTCCGTCAAAAAATTGAAATTTGACTTTTACCGGGCAACGCCGAGTACTTTGAAAATTTTGAAGATGTTGACTGTATTGAAGAATGTTAATTTCTTGAAGGATGCTGATGAATTCTTGTTGAAAATGAAGTGGGTAAGGGACCCCGTGTTTGCTGGTACCAGAATCAAACCAGCTTATGGCCACCAAATGATGCGTGATGCCATATGATGATGGATGGCATCCGCATGTCTGGTTTTGTGTAGTGTGTAGATGTGTTCAGTCAAAACAATGTTCATGCAACAATAACAGGGCAATCCACATAGGACGTCAGTAAACTCACGACGTATAAAGTCAATGAGTCTTGAAACAGCCGTTGACGTTTTTCTTCATTATTTATTGTGGACGCCACAGTGACAAAATGGTTACGCAAATGTGTAGGCACATCAAACAGTCATTATCACAGCAACATTCAATACAGCAATAAACGGTAGACAGCATTACAATGATGAGTCAGATGCATGTTATATTTCAAAGTGCTGTAAATGTAGTCAGGTGGAAAACTCCATCCTTTTCTATAACAGCCAGGAGATAACCAGATGTATGAGATCAGTTCACTCTCCTTAGTTTGACTTCAGCAAGACAGACACGTCTGCCGAAGTATAAATAATGTCCTCGAAAATATCCTCTAGATAATAAAGGTTTTCTAAACCTAGTTCATTTAACAGAGTAGCAAGTAATGGTCCTTGGTACCTGCATCAACCGATGCAGTACAATGCAGCGACATGTGAGCTAGGAAAACATCTCGTGACGACGACTTTCGCAGACAGGCTATGAATCGAAATCGCTCACGACCCAAAATCAATAGAGTTAATGAAAGAGTCAATTTACCTTGCTTTCATGAAATACACAGAAATATCACGCCTCCCGACATGTGGGAAACACTAGAGGTATTATCTCGAATAAACGAAATATCCATTAAGAGGACTACACATCCCTGACAGAACAAAAATAGCGGAGATCCCCTCTTCAACGAGGCATCTCTTTCGCCATTCCAAATCGCTCACTCCCACTAGTGGTGGGCGGAAACCGATCGACAAAGAAGCAAGACAAGTCATGCGCAGTCCAGCGCAAAACGACCACAGCTCAAACTTAACTGCATTCGATACCAACGCGAGAAGACAAATGCTTACCGAGAAAAGTGACTATAAATTCCAAGCAGTTGTTGCCCTTGCGTTATAAAACAGATATTGAAATAAAACGATGTTGCGAGAATTTATCACGCAACAGTTTGTTTATTCAAACATTTGACACTCCTTGCTGATGATAAACACATCACATTTGCAAGGAGCGGCCGAGGTAATATTGAACGTCAGGCAAGTTGGTAATTCTTGTGTACCAAAGCTTGGCCGCTACAGATTAGCCCTACAATCGCCAGCGTGTTTGCTTGAATCGCTGATAAAGGCCACAGTGCGGGACAGATAACGAGATTAACCGTCTGCGAATAGATTACTTTCTGATAAAGTAATACATTTTTACATCTGAAACACATTGTCGTATGAGGTTACAGATGTGTTGGTGAGTTCGCCTGCCAGAGATCGGATATTTTCATACCATAACCGGAAGACTTGATCTCTACATTATATTCAAAATTTGTACATGTCATGAATATTTTGCACCCCCCCCCCCCCATCTCTAGCCTTTTTGTTTGAAACAATTGGCGCTTTCTTTGCTTCGTCACAAACAGATGCGAGCGTAGTACAGGCATGTAACCTGACACGTTTCAGTGTATTTTCACTGTGAAAATTTACTGTGAGAAATCGCTTGCCAAGAAGACTCCAACCAGACTTGCCAGAAGTTAGAATACCAGAAATTCCATTTTATCAGGATGGACCTTGTATTGGAGAATCTTGACGGACTTTCATAAACAGCCCAGGAAATCTCTATCATTTTAATTAGGAAAGCCGCTGTCTGAGGAAACTGAAGGAAACACACGGAGTCAGAGAGGGAATTAAAGTTAAAATTAACGACCCCAAGAACACGTGAAATAAGGCATTTGCCAGTGCCTTTTATTCCTCTGAGCAAAAACGTCCATGAGCCAGGATTGGCTTATTGGTGGTACCAGCAGAAAGCACTATCTCTGGAATAAGAAGGGACAAGTGGCCTACGCTTTAAGATGAGGGACAAACTTTTGTAGACTCTCCCTGACGTTTCTGGGAAACGAGCTACACCATAAAACCTTGACCAGCGACGAGCGTGAGCAGTTCAAAACGAACCAACCCATCAGAAGAAGCAGAACCGTCATTGGCAGCTAAGTTCAATATATATGCTGCCACTTGAACTTCTTGTAAAATTGTACATCACATCACGACCCTGATGATAACTTTATATTGATCCATAACTATTAAAATTATTTTCAAACTGTTTAATTTTGTTATTTGTAATTTTACCAATTTAACTTCGATTTAATCATTTTAAATGTACTGCATGTTTGTCTCAGTCAATTTACTATGCACTCTAAACAGAGCTATACCAGAATAATAAGAATTCTACTGAGTAAATCAGAGGTGGGGGCTTAACGAGCTAAATTTAATCAGTGCTTAATTCTTCACAAAAGTTGTCAGCAGATTCTAGAATTAACGTGCTCAGCCAAAGCAACATTGTTTTCGCTTATCTGAATATCTTGTAAAAACTCCCTTGTGATAGAAGTGTCATTACGTTTTTATTTACATCTCTGCCAAGAGTAATCTTGTGCGAAGGTAGACACCTTTGAAGGCCCATATTAGATACTCTTTTGGCCACTGTTGGACCACTACTGCAAAGCAGGGGAGGCAATACCGTCACACTTTGTGAGTAGGTCCTGTAGGAGTCCGGTTTTCCGTATTAACGGATAGATTTTCCTTGCTGTAGTGTTCAGTAAGAGTTCCGATACGTATTTTGTCCGGTCCTATAAGGTCAGAATCCCAACTCTATTCTTTCATGGCTTCAGTCCGAGCTGTCTACTTTGACGGTTCCGGAATGCAGTGTGTTTTAGCCTCCGAATTTGATAGGTTATATTGCAGTTTTCATGCCCACGCTTCCGCCTGGCGTTTCCAACAAAACTTCCAATCAGAATAAGTTTTTTTCTGACTCTCATGTGATCCAATCCATGAGCAAAAATGTAGTGAGTGAGGGGTGTCAGTTTTTATTACTTTCTCCCGCGTGTTTTAAAATATCATTTTAAAATTTAAACACATGGCCTTATCTCCTACATATGGCCCAACTTCTTCCGTCACTCTTAGGTAAACTTTCAATCATGATTTGTAACCTCGCCTGCAGATAGTGTCCTCGCTAATTTATCTACCTGGATGAGTTTCTCTGTAATAATTACACAGACAATGTCTGGACTGAAGTGATTTAAGCAATTATCCCCAGGACTTTCCTGGTCCCCAGAATGATAAGCTGTGGAATATTGATGTCCCCAGACGTTTTTCCCAGACAAAATCTGGTCTTCCTTTTGTATTATCCGCCCAAGCGTCTGAACGCGTTTGAAGTGAACAATGCACCCTGACGGACATACTGGTTGTGGCTGAAAAGGATTGCGTAAAGTCAACAATCATTTTCCCGTTTACCGTGGGAAATCAATCTGGTTCAAAAACTTAAGCGATTACAGTTAATCCTTAAGGATGGTCAATTAGCCGTGTAATGACACTATTGCAGTTTGAACAGAGGTCAACAAATGTAAGGCGCGGCGATGGGGCAGGTTTATGTGCGTAACATCAAGAAAAACATGGAGAAAGTAGGAGGGAAAGAAGGGAAGTAAAAGGACACAAAAATTCCGTCACAGTTGCCCGTAGACAATAAATTTGGGGATGTGACCATCTTCCGTGCGACGGACATGGCCAATTCAACGTAGTATACGCTGTCTATGCAGTTTATACATGTGTTGAAGGCCAGCACGTGACAACACCTCGACATTAGTCACGTTGTCCTATATGAAAGAATCATCTCTGTTGTTTCTTTAAATTGTGGAGAGTCGTTGTAGTTCTACGATTCTGAACATTTCTGTTCAAGACCGAACATTAAGTTCAGTTTTTGGTTTTTGTTTAAGTAACACTATTCCTATTATTCAGCTATTTTCACAACTTAATATTCTTCCCTTTAATTCTTCCAGTACCATTAATTCTTCCAGTACCATTAATTCTTCCAGTACCATTAATTCTTCCAGTATCATTAATTCTTCAAGTACCATTAATTCTTCCAGTACCATTAATTCTTCCAGTACCAATAATTCTTCCAGTACCATTAATTCTTCCAGTACCATTAATTCTTCCAGTATCATTAATTCTTCCAGTACCATTAATTCTTCCAGTACCATTAATTCTTACAATAAGGGACACTATCAGTCCTAGGTGCTTCAGAGCAGAAGCAGAGACATTAAAAACTACAGCAGTAGTCCTAATGACAGAGGAAAGCACTGACAGAGAAGCACCTTTTTTCACAGATTCTTTGCTAATGATTGCAGTGATGAGATGTCAAACTAATGCATACCAAAGTGTCCTATGGGCAGCACTCTACAAACTATGTCAGTGATTCAAATGATACAGTGGATCCCCGTCCGATAGCAACAGCCATGACAATGAAGAAGCTGACAGATTGGCAAAGGAAGGTGAGAAGGTAACTCTATCCTAATACAAGAATATCTTATGATGAGGCTAAGGGTTTTACCAGGAGTAGATACAGTAACCAGAGGAAAGCAGATGCTCGAGACTAACAAAAGAATGATGCATATTCCCAGCTCAGCAGAAATGAACAAGTGGTAATCTGCAGACTCCGCACAGGCCACAACAGATTGAGATACCATCTATACAACAAGTTAAAGATAGGAATTACCGGTAAGTGTAACCGTGGCACTGATAAAATGACTGCTACACATGTGCTGTAGATGTGTTCAACATATGAGGAATAGAGAAAGCCCGTATGGCCGTCGCCAATTCCATTTCTGGAAAAACTCCGTGGAGATACAACTAGCCTCTAGCTGACCGCTGCTTTCTTTAAATGTATTCAAGTTCGAGTCTGAACGGCTACGTATACGATACCTAGGGTAAAATTTTAGCCATATTCTATTCATGTTGCCGTGTTCCTGGACATTGCAAAATATCGTCCACTGTTCATTCATCTCAAACTGAGTGTTTGTCCTGGAGTTTTTGTTCTGAAGTGTTTGTCCTGCAGTGTTTGTTAGGAACTGTTTGTCCTGGAGTGTTTGTTCCAGAGTGTTTGTTCCGGAGTGTTTGTTCTAGATTATTTGTCCTGGAGTGTTTGTCCTGGAGTGTTTCTTCTTCTTCTGCGTTCGTCCTGAAAAGGACGTTTGTTACGTTGTGTCGCCGTTAACAGCGAAGCTGCGATATTTGTACCTTTCGGCCTGACACATTCGTTTTCAGCATGGCATTTTTGGGATTGGGTTTGCCTTCCCTCTTCGATCCCTACTCTCTCGACCAGACTGCAGTGATGCAGCCTATTTCCAGTACCACCACTTGGAGGTGGAGTAGGGTCTTGGTCAGCTCTGGTTCGCTGACCCTGATGCAAGCAGTCAAGCTATGGGTCGCTGACTGCATTCATCTCGTTTGCTGCGTGTTCGGTCCCGTCCTGGAGTGGTTTGTTCTGGTTTGTTTGTTCGATAGTGTTTGTCCTGGAGTATTTGTTCTGGAGTGTTTGTTCTGGAGTGTTTGTCCCGGAGTGTTTGTCCTGGAGTGTTTGCCCTGGAGTGTCTGTCCTGGTTGGTTTGTTCTGGAGTGTTTGTCCCGGAATGTTTGTCTCGGAGTGTTTGCCCTGGAGTGTTTGTGCTGGAGTGTCTTCCTGGTTTGTTTGTCTTTGAGTGTTTGTCCTGGTGTATTTGTCCCGGAATGTTTGTCCGGGAGTGTTTGTCCTGGATTGTCTGTACTGTTTTGTTTGTCCTGGAGTGTTTGTCTTGGAATGTTTGTCCTAGAGTGTTTGTCCTGGAGTGTTTGTCCTGGATTGTTTGTTCAGAAGTGTTTGTCCTGGAATGTTTGTTCTGGAGTGTTTGTTCTGGAATGTTTGTCCTAGAGTGTTTGTCCTAGAGTGTTTGTCCTGGAATGTCTGTCCTGGAGTGTTTGTCCTAGAGTGTCTGTCCTGGTTTGTTTGTCCTGGAGTGGTTTGTCCTGGATTGTTTGTCCTGAAATGTCTGTCCTGGAATGGTTTGTCCTGGAATGTCTGTCCTGGAGTGTTTGTCCTAGAGTGTCTGTCCTGGTTTGTTTGTCCTGGAGTGGTTTGTCCTGGATTGTTTGTCCTAGAGTCTGTACTGGAGTGTTTGTCCTAAAGAGTCTGTGCTGGATGGTTTGACCTACACATATACCACGACCCTGAATTTTGTTGAACCCGGAACTGACCTCTTCCACAGGTCATTCAGCTCATGCTGGTGGTTGGTCCTGGAGTATTTTAATAAGATCTATTAAGTCCCTTAACTTTGAGACTTTGGAAAGTCATTTTGACAGATTTGTTTCAGTCCTTACAAAAATGTGATACCTCCACTTTCCACGGGTGTTTGAGTTGTGTCCTCTCATAGCATGCCAGGGCAGCATTTAACACATGTGTGATGGCACAGCTGTGAGTTCGTGGTATTGCTGGAAATTTATTGTTTTATTACCATTGTTAATGTTTATTTTATTCTTTAATAACACAGTTAATGTGGAATAATTAACTGATATAGTTTATGTTTGACATCGTATATTAATGACGTGCATTCATTTGTTTGTTATTCAGGGCAGGCAGGTAACAAGGCTATTTTCTCCACTATCTATCTATCTATCTATCTATCTATCTATCTATCTATCTATCTATCTATCTATCTATCTATCTATCTATCTATCTATCTATCTATCTATCTATCTATCTATCTATCTATCCATCCATCCATCCATCCATCCATCCATCCATCCATCCATCCATCCATCCATCCATCCATCCATCTATCTATCTATCTATCTATCTATCTATCTATCTATCTATCTATCTATCTATCTATCTATCTATCTATCTATTTATCTATCTACCTCCCTACCTACCTACCTACCTATCTATCTATCTATCTATCTATCTATCTATCTATCTATCTATCTATCTATCTATCTATCTATCTATCTATCTATCTATCTATCTATCTATCTATCTATCTATCTATTTATCTATCTATATATTTATCTATCTACCTCCCTACCTATCTATCTATCTATCTATCTATCTATCTATCTATCTATCTATCTATCTATCTATCTATCTATCTATCTATCTATCTATCTATCTATCTATCTATCTATCTATCTATCTATCTATCTATCTATCTATCTATCTATCTATCTATCTATCTATCTATCTATCTACCTATCTATCTATCTATCTATCTATCTATCTATCTATCTATCTATCTATCTATCTATCTATCTATCTATCTATCTATCTATTTATCTATTTATCTATCTATCTAATATTTAGGATACATGTGAGAATAAATGGATTCAGTATGGAAGATGAGAGAAAGGAAGGGCAGAATGTTAGACGGGCCTGCGTGCCCAATTCTAAACCCTTTGAAAATAAAGTTCGTTCGTTCGTTCGTTCACTTCACTCTATGTGTTTTCTATCTCGCCTGACCTATCTAACACAAGGAGAGTGGGTTTGAATTCCATACAGACCTCCCTCTCTCTTGACTGGCCCTCAAGTAAATCTGACACAATTAAAATGTTGACTGCTACCGAATTGACATCTCTCACTGCGAGAGGGGGAATGTGAGGAGGGGATCGGTGAAAGAGAGAAACTTATTGAGTGTGGGAGAAGAGAGAGAGAAAAATTAAAGAGGAATAGATTATGTGAAATTGATGATGGGTTAGTAGGAAAAAACAAGTGTGTGAGAGTGGCAGAACTTGCAGGAATATGGAAGTGTATGAGAGAGGCAGAACTTGCATGAATATGGAAGTGTATGAGAGTAAAGATCTCTAGAGGAGGATGGTGAGTATATTATAGCACGGATGTTTGGAGAAACATGTAATTATATTATAGCACGGATGTTTGGAGAAAGATGTTAGTGTATTATAGCATGGATGTTTGGAGAAAGATGTCATTATATTATAGCACGGATGTTTGAAGAAAGATGTTAGTGTATTATAGCACGGATGTTTGGAGAAAGATGTAATTATATTATAGCACGGATGTTTAGAGAAAGATATAATTATATTATAGCACCGATGTTTGAAGAAAAATGTTAGTGTAATACAGCACGATTTTTTTGAGAAAGATGTAATTATATTATAGCACGGATGTTTGAAGAAAGATGTTAGTGTATTATAGCACAGATGATTGGAGAAAGATGTAATTATATTATAGGACGGATGTTTAGAGAAAGATGTAATTATATTATATCACCGATGTTTGAAGAAAAATGTTAGTGTATTATAGCACGGATGTTTGGAGAAAGATGTTATTATATTATAGCACGGATGTTTGAAGAAAGATGTTAGTGTATTATAGCACAGATGTTTGAAGAAAGATGTGAATATATTATAGTAATTTTGTTTAGAGAGTGATGTGATTTTATTATATCACGGATGTTTGGAGAAGAACGTGAGTATATTATAGTACAGATATTTGGAGAAGGACGTAATTATATTATAGCACGGATGTTTTGAGAAGAATGTTAGTGTGTTATAGCACGACGTTTAGAGTTTGGAGAAAGAAGTGAGTATATAATAGCACGTATGTTTTTCAAAAGGATGTGAGTATAGTAAAGTACGATGCTTAGAGAAGTATGTGAGTATATTATAGCACGGATGTTTAGAGAAAAATATGAGTATATTATAGAATCGATGTTTAGGGAAAGATGTGAGTATATTATAGCACGTATGCTTGGAGAAGATCGTGAGTACAGTAACGCAAGAATGTTCGAAAAAGTATGTGAGCATATTATAGCACATATGTTTGGAGAAAAATGTGAGTATATTATATCACAGATGTTTGGAGAAAGACGTGATGTATACTGAAGATAATTATGGGACGTATAAAAGAGGATGTTTGAACTGTTGGAGGAGGCAGTAGACTAAACGTGTATCAGAGACGGTCGACAGTCACGTTATGTCATGTTATGTCATGTTATGTCACGTGGGAAATTGATAGAGGAGACTCAACCTAGCAAGAGAGCCATCGATTTTTCCACTCACCAACTTGACTTGGTGGTATGACTGAACCTTGCACAGATGTGTACGGGAAGCAAGAGTCAAACAGTCGGCCAGGGGGTGACCACAACTGACTGACAGGTCGCAGAATATACTGAACCTGCCAGCAACAGGAAGTGATTAGTGGACCCGCCCACATTACCTGCATAAATATTGGCATTCGCTTATAAGAGACGAGCCCGGGGGTGTGAGGTCCCTCCATGAGATGTGGTCAATATAGAACTTTATGTCCAAGATTGACAGACGCGCCCGTGAGTCCTGTTTTTGGCAACCGAAGTATTCTGCGCTCTTTCATTCAAAAATATTTTATTTTAGAGGTCGCCTTTCCTCATGCAAGTAGACAGATTCTCAGAAGAAACTGAAAAAGTGTCCGCCGCTGTTGATTTCTGCTAACTTCAAAGAACTCTTAATGACAACAGGTGAGAGATGACTTAAAATATATGATAGAAAGAAAAATTGATATTTTTAACAGCGAAGTGTTTTCTTGTTGTTATTATGTCACATTATATACAACGTGACTGAAATGTCACGTCCTATTTTTAAATGTTTATATCCCGAAATGTATCTATTGGAAATACACGAAATAAACGTGAAAATACGGAATAATTATTGTCATTTGAGTAATACGTTGTTTTTATGTTTTATTTTATTTCTATATATTATATATATATATATATATATATATTACAATCTAATATTTGTTTCATATAAATTAGTTGGGTATGAGCGAAGAAATAACAGTTAAAAAATAGGACTTGACTTTGTAATTACGTGTTTTCTCAAAATCATCATCATCATCTTCTTATGGATCATAAAGACACCACTGTACATATTAGTCTTCAGCACGACTGCACTAAAGCACACACTCACGTAGTTGTGTTTTCTGTGGTTATTTGCTTTCACATGATGATGATGTCAGCCCCAAGCAAAACAACGTCATTTATGACGTGCCTGAGAGAGCAATGGTATATTAACCATTTCAGTCCTTCTATTCTACACAAGCACCCGTTTATAAAAGTCTGTAGCTTTTTGGTTGTTGTTTTTGTTGCTCTCCATGTCTCAGAGCCATACAATAGGACTGACTTGACATTTGAGCTGAAGATTCTTATTTTCGTGTTGGACTTGATTTCTCTTGATTTCACCCGTGTGTTACCGAGGCCCGAAAGGGGAGCAGAGAATAGTAACACTGTACCCTACCATGCATGACGTAAAAAGCGACTAAGGAGGGTTGGGCATGAGGCTGGTTACCCCATCCCGTAATAAACTTTTACCAAAACACTTCAACAAACATGGACAAGTCAAATACAGAAGATATGTAAGCGATATGTATATCTTCTTCTTCTTCGTACACTCTCAGACGTCCCCTTAAATGTTTTCAAATAAAGCAGTAGTCAATTCGAGGCTATATGAATCTCCGTAGAGCTTTTCCATGAATGGTACTGGTGTCGGCCATATGCGCTTTCTCTGTTCCTCATATGTTGGGCAACTTTGAAGCAGATGTTCAGCTGTCATTTTATCGGTGCCACAGTTACACTGATCGGTAGTTCCTATCTTTAGCTTGTTGAATAGACGGTATCTCAATCTGTTGTGACCAGTGGGGAGTCTAACGATTACCACTTGTTGTCTTCTGCTGAACTGGTAATATTCATCATTTATTGACCCCGCAGTTCAGTGATCTCGATTCTGGTCAATAAAATTCTTATTGTTGATCAGAATGGAGATATCACTGCACTCCGGGCAAACCCATAGGTGCCTAGTCTCCCTCAGCAAATGTCGAAGGGTATGAATGCTAATTGCTCCTGTAGCTCGCATTTGATGTTGACCTTCACCTTCACCTATTTGATTCATCGAATAGTAACACCTGACGGCGGAACAAGCAAGGACATTAACAACAGAATGAATAAAGCGAGAACAGCCTTTGCTAGTCTCAACAACATTTGGAAGTCTTCCCAGTACAGCACAAACACTAAATTAAGACTGTATGAGAGCTGTGTACTTTCTGTGCTTCTCTTTGATGCAGAATGTTGGAGAGTAACAGAGAAGGAAATGTCGAAATTGTCCTCCTTCCACACAATCTACCTAAGGAAAATTCTCCGAATCTTTTGGTCGAATACCATCAGCAACCAAGAACTACTTATTCGGAGTATCCAGGAGGACATGCACACCATCATAGCTGGCAGACGCTGGAGTTGGGTTGGCCACGTCCTCAGAAGGGACCCTGATACCATCACAAGAACAGCCATGCTATGGACCCCCGAGGGAAAGCGAAAGAGAGGCCTACCAAAAACAACTTGGCGGAGAACTGTGAAACTCGAGATGCAAAGAATGAACCAGAGTTGGGGCACTGTACGAAGGATGTCCGCCGACCGAGCAAAGTAGAATCAATTTGTTGCTGCCCTACAAGACGCCACTGGGTGTGATGGCCACTCACTACTTTGACGGTTGGTGGCTATGGATCAAAGAAGAAGAGAAGAAGCAGCATGGACTCTGACACAATAACTGCCCTGGTTGATGGAGTTTCAATGGCTTAATATTAAGAGTCAGTCTTTCATGAATGTTTATTAATTATTGTTAGTTCATGACCTTTCAACTTGTCGTGAGAAATTCTAATCCACATATATAAATTAAAAGTAAATGTAAAGCCTAACAAATAAATTCTATAAAAGGAAGAAGAATGGTAAAGAAAGTGCTGTCACAATGACAGTACTCGAAATCCCCTTTGTTTTATGCTTCGTCTGCAAATTGTAACGTTTCCACGTTAAATATAAGCCACTGCATAATACAAGCGTTTCCACAACACATTAAAACGGGTATTGCATTTCTAAGAAAAAACATTGAGAGGCACACTGCGTATGACCTAAATTAATTACACTACGAATGGACAGATGGATGTAGGATGGAAAGAAGGGAGGGCTGAAAATCAGGAACGCATGCAACACTAAACACGCGTCTCGCTATTAATGCCACCCCCAACAAGCGTAACGCGATATACAATTACTACTATCACGCGTGTAAGGCCACATGCACTAACTTTTTTTCAGACGGACAGTGATAAAAACACTACCCTTCCCAGAGTTAGGTTTTAAAAAACCTGGAAAACGCTTATTAGGAAAGATGACATTAGATGGGTTTAAGTTTGAAAACATGACAGTACCCAGACACCACATGGGGATTGAAGTGAACAGGAGGTGGTAGAAAATGCACATTTTGAACGCAGCCACCTAGCTCCCTTAGATTGAGATATTTGGATTCCTTAGGGCTTGCTGACACAGAATATGTTAAGTGTTACGCAAATAGTCCAGGAATTAATAAATTATAGGCAAAAGAAAATAATGAGGGTGTCAGACAACCTAAAAACTCGGAGTCGCTCAGTGGCAGAATTTTAAACCACCATTGTACGGAAATAGGCCACAAGTTACATTTGAATTGATTGGATGGAATGATATGTAAGGCTAAACACGATTAGTCGGACTATAAATGCTATCTTTTGTTGTCAAGGGAGACGGAAGTAAGAGTACTTTTTTTCAAACGATTGGGTAGAGATGGCCTGATTGGTTAGGTCGGTTAATATAGTTAATTGATAGCGTTAGTTCGAGACCACTAGTTCAAATAAGCTTGATAAAGCAACAGTGCGTTGAAGCCAGCTCATATTTTTGCTAAATAAAAGCCTGGAACATAAGCAGATGGGAATTTGTGCCAGTATTTGTGCCTACATTCAGTGCTAGTCAACGTATCTGTGTTTATTTCCTTGAATTTTGGTAGGTTGAAATATTTGATCTCTTTTTAATGAAAATTGAATGTTCATTGATAATTTATGTCTGTATATATGTGCAGTTCAGTAGCGAACATGAGACAAGGCCTATATCTATATATATATTGCTCCAACCTGAACAGAAGGTGTCGGAGAAAAGTCAAACTACATGGAATTACCACATAGTACACTGACACCTACCTTATGATATGGAAGGACTTATAGCTGAAAGTGCAGAGGCGTAGTAACCATTAAGGAGGTTAATACTGGAGTAAGCTGCTTCAGAAGAAGATAGCAGTTAAACTAAAGCTCTGAACTCTGTGTTTGTGATGTATTGTGCTCAGTCTAGCCAGATAGTATAAATTAGTTCTGAAGTAGAAGGTACATCCTTCTTGTTTCAGGGACTGTGGTCCTAGTTATTGAAGCCGCCCCTGGTCTGAGCGTTTGCTGAATCCAGAGGCTACAACATACTCTTGGGTCCCTATAGTAACCAGTGAGGTGTCTTCAGAAACAGTGAATAGTCGAGCAGAGGAGTCCTTGCCTGCCGCCATCACGAAAGTTAAGCCCACTGTGGCCAAAAGAGCTCAACACTATGTACCCCTCGTAAATGCCACTAACTTAATTAAAGAGGGGCAATTAATTGTTTTAATGTTCGGAACTGAGACCATCTCCAATACTAGTTCCAAACATACACAAGCACATGCAGTCATGATGTCTAATAAGAATCTATCTTGAAGAACAAAACCAGTATTACCTCATATTACCACATCACAACTCACACACATAGAATACTAATATTGTATGTCAATGCAAAGACCACATTTATATCTGTGTACATAATATTTGAAATTACATGTTATTATATTGCCTGGTTCACTGTGTAGTTGAATCAGGATCACTATTGTAGAGAAAATCAATACATATGTACATATCTGAAATTTATCATTGAATCTTTTAAGATAGTCTTCTAGAGTGTTGACTGTTTGTGAGTGTCACAGTATTGTCAAGTGTGGTGGAATAATTAAATTGTTTATCTGTTGTTGTTGTGGTGACTTACACTTCATCATTTGCATAACCCTAGACATATAACGTTGCCAACACAATATTCCAGAATAATTCTGACTGAGATATAAATATGTGGCAGTAAGTAAGGTTATCTGTAAAACACTACACATATTAGATACAGATACCTTCACAGCTGATCTCAGTCAGTACACTAAGTCCCTATAAATATTTATATCATCCCACTTTACCACATATATTGGGGTCCGGTCCGGGATATTGAATCCTTTACTAGTATAAATATTGGGGGTAATTCACTTCAGGGAATATAAAAAGTTAAAAGGTATCCTTGGGTGGAATTAAATAAGGTTGAGCTCTTGGTGCCTGTTTTGTCCATTGGATATATAATTACAGATTATATTGTTTAGTTAGATATTTTATTTAATTACCTGATATAAAATGGCGGACCTGGCCAAATTTCGATCTGCGGCTGTACAGACTGCAAAAGAGTTGGGATTAGATGGGCAAGTTATGATTACCTATGTCACTACTGAATGTGACAAATTTATTGAACGCGAAGAAAGAAGGTTTGAGGCCGAAAGAAGGTTAGAGGCTGAAAAAGAAATTAAGAGGTTGCAGATTGAGGCTGACAAAGAGGCTAAAGCATTGGAGGCTGATAGGGAGATTAAGAGGCTCCAAGTAGAAGAACAAAAGGCAGAAAGGGAAGAGAAGAGATTAGCTGCAGAAAGGGAAGAGAAGAGATTAGCTGCAGAAAGGGAAGCAGAAAAGGAGGAGAAGAGATTACAAAGGGAACATGAGCTACGACTAAGGGAGTTTGAGTTTCAGGGCCATGCTCCTGAAAATGGTGCCAGTCCCTTTGCCTCTGATGCTACTGCTACTCAGGGAGCCTCAACCTCAGCTATGAACTTTCATTTAGATCATTTTGTTGAGAAAGACGATGATATTGAGAGCTATATAAATAGATACGAATTATTAGCTACCACATATGGGTTAGAGAGAGAAAGGTGGAGCTTAAAGTTATCTCAAGGACTTCGTGGGGCAGCTTATGAAGTTTTTGCCAAAATGCACAGAGATGATCAGGAAAATTATGACATGCTAAAGCAGGCTCTTTTGTTAAGATATGAGAAGAACGCAGAATTTTACAGAAAAAAATTTAGGAATGCTAAACTACTGTCAGGTGAAACCTATCACCAGTTCTCTGCACGGATAGAGACATACTTGGAGAAATGGACTTCTCTGGGGAAAACCCAAGATCTTAAGGAAATGATCCTTATAGAACAATTAAGAGAGTCCATGGCTCCAGACCTGAGAAAGTTTCTCATGGAACAAGGTGCAGAGAGACTGGGTGAGTTGCTAAATGTTGCAGAAAGGTATCAAGCGGCCCAAGCAGAAGTATCAGGTAATAAAAAGAAACAGGTGGATAATTTTAGGGCACCACAGAACTTTAATAAATTTGATCATAGGGATCAAAACAAAGGTAAGCACCAATTTGATAGGCCACGGTATGAAAATAAAAATAAAAACCCACAATTCGATGAAAGGAAATATGATGAAAGAAAATCTTTCAACCAAGGAAAAAGGTGGTGTAAGAATTGTCAGATGAACAATCATGACACTGACCATTGCAGAAGGAAACCTGTGTATATGGCCACCCTTCAGGTCAGGTCGACCTCAAGACAGGAGGAGGATATTATGTTGGATACCTCTCCAGAAGAGATGAGGAAGGCACAGGCTGGGGATAAAACCCTCAAGCCTTGTTTCAGGAAATTGTCAACTTGTCATACAACTCCAGGCAAGGGAGATTTTTACATGAAAAACAAGTTGATGTATAGGAAGGCCGGAACTAGATCCCATGGTCACGGACAGCTGGTTCTTCCAAAGAGATATAGGACAGAATTAATAAGGAGCCTACATGTGAAACCAGATGGGGACCATGAGAAAATAGGTACCATCATCCAAAAGGTGGCTCACAATTATTATTGGCCCAAGGCAAGATGGGACATTGAGAATTTTGTAGAAAGGTGTAGCATAGCACATGAGGGAACACCCACAAGTGGGAACATGGATCAGGACCTGGACACGCCAAGGGGTAAAACTAGGCCTGAAAATACGAAGAAAAATAAATTTGATAAAGTGGACCAAAGGGAATGGGAAGCCCCTTTTCACGGACAAGCTTCACTTAACTGTTTTACAATGGCCACTATGCGGAGAGTGCAAACAGATGTCTTACCCCAGGATAAGCCGACAATCCCTCAATCGGACTTAAACAAACTGGAGGAAGAAGATGTAGAGAGGAAATCTCTCATCAAGAATTTTAAGTGGGGAGAAAGCCCCAAAAGGAAAATTGGTAGCGGTCGTTTTGTGACTGATAATTCTGGGAAGAAAAATCATCACTATAGCGCTTCAAGTGGAAGAGACCATACCGGTGCATGGACAAATAGGTCCACACAATTACAAGTCCATATGTAACACTGTTAAGAACGTGGACGGATGAAAAAGCAGAGGAAAATATTACATCCTCATACCAATATGTAAATGAGCTGACCACTCGTTTAAAAACTGGCTGGAAACTTGCCAATGAAAATTTGAAACAAGCCAGGAAGAAACATGCTGCTTATTATAACAGGAAGGCAAAAGACAGATTTGGCTGTGGGAGAGAAGGTACTGCTTCTTTTACCCGGAAATCAGAATAAGTTACAAATTGGATGGCAAGGTCCATATACAGTTCTAGAGAAGGTGTCTAGAACCAATTATAAGATAGATAAGAAGGGGAAAGAAAAAATCTATCATGTGAATCTCCTGAAGAAATATTTGGAAAGAGAACATCAGGAAGAGACACACTTGCTAACCTTGTCCATTGCAATGGAGATGAAGAAGGAACCACTTTCATCATTTGAATATCCATTACACCCCTGTGAGACAGCGGCACAGGTGAAAATCAGTACGCATTTAACGAAAAATCAGAAGGAGAGAGTGCAACAGGTTCTAGATAATCATACAGAGGTGTTAACAGATCGACCGGGGCATACAAACTTATTGGAATATGATATGAAACTGATAGACCCCACACCTGTCTGTATGAAGCCTTATTCGATTCCTTTTGCTAAGGAGAAAGCTTTGAAGGAAGAGATGGACTATTTGTTGAAGGAAGGAATTATTTCACACAGTGAATCTTCGTATAGTTCCAGTGTTGTACTTTTAAGGAAACCCTCTGGAGAACATAGACTCTGTATAGATTACAGGAGACTGAATGCTATTACAGAAGGACAGGTGGATCCATTGCCGGATACAAATCAGTTGTTTGCCAGGCTAAATAAAGCTAAGTATTTCTCAAAAGTGGATTTGAGTAAAGGATACTATCAAATTCCAGTAAAGCCTGAGGTTAGACCATATCTAGCTTTTAGTACCTCAGAAGGACACTATGAGTTTAACAGATTGCCATTTGGATTGAAGAATGCACCTAGTGTCTTCTCTAGAATGATGAGAAAATTATTGGACCCTCTGAATAACCCATGCATTACAAATTTCATGGATGATATCCTTATAGCAACAGAAACCTTTGAGGATCTCATTATGTGGTTTCTACCAAAAGTATATCAAAAACTTTAATTCCATATGTGCACCGTTAACTGATTTGACACGTAAAGGAAACCCAGATCGAATTACATGGACACCACAATGTGAAATGGCTTACCAAGAATTGAAGGAAAAGCTCACAAGTAAACCTATTTTGAAACTACCTGACTTAAGTCAGGAATTTGTAGTAAGAACGGATGCCAGTAATATTGGGTTAGGTGCAACTCTGCTACAGAAATCAGATGCATTGGATGGGGAATTAAGCCCAGTGGCATATGCTAGCAGAAAGTTGAATAAAGCTGAAACCAACTACTCAACTAGCGAAAAAGAATGTCTTGCAGTAATATGGGCGATAAAGAAATTCAATATTTATCTGTATGGGAAGGCATTTAAGTTGCAAACGGATCACAAACCCTTGTCGTTTCTAGCACAAGCTAGGCATGAGAACACTAGATTACTCCGTTGGTCATTATTGCTACAGCCATTTGAGTTTAGCATAGAGTATATAAGTGGAAAAACAAATCTGGGAGCGGATTTTTTAAGCCGCCATCCGTGTGATGAGAATCACCGTAAGCCCCAGAAATAATAATAAATTTCTCTATGTGTATATAGAATTATAGACTGACATATAACGTCTGTTTTAAGAGGGGAGGATTTGTCGTGAGAAATTCTAATCCACATATATAAATTAAAAGTAAATGTAAAGCCTAACAAATAAATTCTATAAAAGGAAGAAGAATGGTAAAGAACAGTGCTGTCACAATGACAGTACTCGAAATCCCCTTTGTTTTATGCTTCGTCTGCAAATTGTAACGTTTCCACGTTAAATATAAGCCACTGCATAATACAAGCGTTTCCACAACACATTAAAACGGGTATTGCATTTCTAAGAAAAAACATTGAGAGGCACACTGCGTATGACCTAAATTAATTACACTACGAATGGACAGATGGATGTAGGATGGAAAGAAGGGAGGGCTGAAAATCAGGAACGCATGCAACACTAAACACGCGTCTCGCTATTAATGCCACCCCCAACAAGCGTAACGCGATATACAATTACTACTATCACGCGTGTAAGGCCACATGCACTAACTTTTTTTCAGACGGACAGTGATAAAAACACTACCCCTCCTAGAGTTAGGTTTTAAAAAACCTGGAAAACGCTTATTAGGAAAGATGACATTAGATGGGTTTACGTTTGAAAACATGACAGTACCCAGACACCACATGGGGATTGAAGTGAACAGGAGGTGGTAGAAAATGCACATTTTGAACGCAGCCACCTAGCTCCCTTAGATTGAGATATTTGGATTCCTTAGGGCTTGCTGACACAGAATATGTTAAGTGTTACGCAAATAGTCCAGGAATTAATAAATTATAGGCAAAAGAAAATAATGAGGGTGTCAGACAACCTAAAAACTCGGAGTCGCTCAGTGGCAGAATTTTAAACCACCATTGTACGGAAATAGGCCACAAGTTACATTTGAATTGATTGGATGGAATGATATGTAAGGCTAAACACGATTAGTCGGACTATAAATGCTATCTTTTGTTGTCAAGGGAGACGGAAGTAAGAGTACTTTTTTTCAAACGATTGGGTAGAGATGGCCTGATTGGTTAGGTCGGTTAATATAGTTAATTGATAGCGTTAGTTCGAGACCACTAGTTCAAATAAGCTTGATAAAGCAACAGTGCGTTGAAGCCAGCTCATTATTTTGCTAAATAAAAGCCTGGAACATAAGCAGATGGGAATTTGTGCCAGTATTTGTGCCTACATTCAGTGCTAGTCAACGTATCTGTGTTTATTTCCTTGAATTTTGGTAGGTTGAAATATTTGATCTCTTTTTAATGAAAATTGAATGTACATTGATAATTTATGTCTGTATATATGTGCAGTTCAGTAGCGAACATGAGACAAGGCCTATATCTATATATATATTGCTCCAACCTGAACAGAAGGTGTCGGAGAAAAGTCAAACTACATGGAATTACCACATAGTACACTGACACCGACCTTATGATATGGAAGGACTTATAGCTGAAAGTGCAGAGGCGTAGTAACCATTAAGGAGGTTAATACTGGAGTAAGCTGCTTCAGAAGAAGATAGCAGTTAAACTAAAGCTCTGAACTCTGTGTTTGTGATGTATTGTGCTCAGTCTAGCCAGATAGTATAAATTAGTTCTGAAGTAGAAGGTACATCCTTCTTGTTTCAGGGACTGTGGTCCTAGTTATTGAAGCCGCCCCTGGTCTGAGCGTTTGCTGAATCCAGAGGCTACAACATACTCTTGGGTCCCTATAGTAACCAGTGAGGTGTCTTCAGAAACAGTGAATAGTCGAGCAGAGGAGTCCTTGCCTGCCGCCATCACGAAAGTTAAGCCCACTGTGGCCAAAAGAGCTCAACACTATGTACCCCTCGTAAATGCCACTAACTTAATTCATCATCATCATCATCATCAGGTGCCATCTCCACAACGAAGGTTGGCTGTAATGGATCTCCAACGTCTTCTGTCTCTTGTCTTGGTGGTGCACTCTGATAGACTCTTTCCTGTCCATCTCTTGATGTTGTCTTCCCACTTATAGCGCTGTCTTCCCCTTGCACGTTTGCCTTCAACTCTCCCTTCTGTTATGGTCTTCTGCAAGGTGTTATGCCTTTTTATGTGGCCAAAGTATTTTAGCTGTCGAACTTTGACCTCCCTCATTAGTTCTCTTTTCATACCTAGATTTTCTAGGACCTCCTTATTTGTTTTCATCTCTTTCCATGAGATACGCCCCATTCTTCTATATATCCACATTTCAAGAGCCTCAATTCTTTCTTCCAACTGCTTATTCATCGTCCATGTTTCTGCACCATACAGAAATGCAGAATATATATAACACTTTATGATTCTCAGTTTTAATTTGTGAGATAACTGTTTGGATGTCAGTATATGTTTCATGTTGTTGAATGTAGCTTTGGCCATTCCTATTCTCTTCTTGATTTCTGTTTCACATCTGCCATCTTCTGTTATTATATGACCGAGATATACGTAGCTCTTGACTTGTTCCAGGATTTCCCCATTTACGCTTATCTTTAATGTGGGTTTATCGTCTGTTTTGCTAATTATCATAGTTTTTGTTTTCTCAATATTAATGTCGAGTCCATATTCCTGACTTATACTGTTCACTTGCTTCACTAGTTCTTGTAACTCCTGTTCGCTTTCAGCTAAACAACACGGTATCATCTGCATATCTAAGGTTGTTTATTGACCTTCCACTGATGTTCAGTCCTGGTATTTCTTGTATCTGTTTGAAAATTTTTTCGGTGTATAAATTAAATAGGCAGGGGGACAGCACACAACCTTGTCTGACACCTCTTTTTATGTCTATGTATGGTGAATAATTCCTTCCAGATCTTACTGTGGCAGTTTGCTCCCAATAAAGGTTACTGAGTATTCTTATATCTTTTCCATCAATACCTATGTCTTCGAGGCATTCAATTATTTTCTCATGATGGACTCTGTCAAAAGCCTTCTTATAGTCAATGAAGCACATATACATACTTTTTTGGACCGCTGTATATTTTTCTGCTAATATTCTTAGGCAAAATATTGCCTCTCTTGTTCCACTGTTCCGTCTAAAACCAAACTGCTCTTCCTGGATTTCACTGTCTACTTTACTTTTTATTCTTTCCTGTATGATTTTGAGCAGTATCTTAATTGCATGACTCATCAGGCTGATTGTTCTGAAGTCTGAGCATTCTGTTGCATTTGGTTTTTTGGGCAATGTTATAAAAACTGATGTCTTCATGTCGTGTGGTATATATCCTGTATTGTATACATCGTTGCATATTTCTGTGATTGTATCTACACCAAAGCTCTCCAGAGCTTCTATCATTTCAATTTTTATGTTATCCATGCCTGCTGATTTTCCTTTTTGTATCATATGAATGGCATTCTCTACTTCTGATCTGAGAATGTTTGGGCCTTCATTAGAATCTGGTGATGGTTTTTTACCTCTGTTGTCCTCGAATCATTCTTTTACGTATTCTGCCCATCTGTTTGATATGTCTTTCTCATCAAGTAATATTACACCATTTTTGTTCTTGATACAGCTTCCTCCTTGTGCAAACCGTGACCGATTTGATAATTTCTTTATTTCTTCATGCATATCTCTTGTCCTGTGCTTTGCTTCCAAGTCTTCTATTTCCTTGCATTTTGTTTCTATCCACCGTTCTTTTGCTTCTCTACACATAGTACGTATGTCATTGTCTATTGTTTTATATTCTGGAGTGTTTTTTGCTTTCTTTCTTTCTTTCGGTCATTTTATTCAAGATGTCATCTGTCATCCAAATTTGATTTTTCTTAGACTCCTTTTTAGGTAAATTTGCATTTGCTGATTGTATGCTTGTTTTTAAGCATTCCCATTTTGCGGTTGCTTTTTCTTCTGGGTTTTCTCTTCTATACTGCTCCATGCTTTCTGTCAATAATTGTTGATATTTATTTTTGACGTCGATTAAATATTTCTGTTTTATATCTGGTTGTTTCAGCGCTGATATTTCTATCTGGGGTTCCTCCTGTCTTCTGTTTCCTGCTCTTTTCAGCTTTATATTTACTTTGATGACGACTGGATTGTGATCTGAATTTATGTCGGCGCCAGGATATGTCTTTGCACTTGTGACACTGTTCTTAAATCTATGTTTTATCATGATATAGTCGATTTGATTTCGTGTTATATCTCCTGGGCTTTTCCATGTGTGTAATTTCCTTGGGTGGTGTTCAAAAAAGGTGTTACATATGACCAGCTGGTTTTCTTCACAGAACTGGATAAGTCTGTCTCCTCTATCATTTCTTGTCCCTAATCCATACTGTCCTACTATTTTCTTGTATTTTCCTTTTCCTACTTTTGCATTCATATCACCCATTACTATCAACACATCTGTTGATTTGACTGGTTTAAGTGTGTGTTGTAGCTCTTCATAGTATTCTTCTATTTCTTCCTCGCTGTGATCTTTAGTTGGTGCATAAGTTTGTAAGATTGATATGTCGAATGGCTTTGCTCTCATTTTTAGTAACATCATTCTGTCATTGTGTGTCCAGTATCCACATACGTATTTTTCTAACTCCTTCTTTATCAACATTCCTACCCCTCTTTCATGTTTTTCTCCGCCTGAGTGTATAAGCGTGTACTGGTCTCTTTTTATGTAGCCTGTATCCAAAAGTCTTGCCTCTGCAACTCCCAGTATATCGAGTTTCATGTCTGTTGCTTCTAATATAAGATTGTCAAGCTTTCCTTACTAACTTAATTAAAGAGGGGCAATTAATTGTTTTAATGTTCGGAACTGAGACCATCTCCAATACTAGTTCCAAACATACACAAGCACATGCAGTCATGATGTCTAATAAGAATCTATCTTGAAGAACAAAACCAGTATTACCTCATATTACCACATCACAACTCACACACATAGAATACTAATATTGTATGTCAATGCAAAGACCACATTTATATCTGTGTACATAATATTTGAAATTACATGTTATTATATTGCCTGGTTCACTGTGTAGTTGAATCAGGATCACTATTGTAGAGAAAATCAATACATATGTACATATCTGAAATTTATCATTGAATCTTTTAAGATAGTCTTCTAGAGTGTTGACTGTTTGTGAGTGTCACAGTATTGTCAAGTGTGGTGGAATAATTAAATTGTTTATCTGTTGTTGTTGTGGTGACTTACACTTCATCATTTGCATAACCCTAGACATATAACGTTGCCAACACAATATTCCAGAATAATTCTGACTGAGATATAAATATGTGGCAGTAAGTAAGGTTATCTGTAAAACACTACACATATTAGATACAGATACCTTCACAGCTGATCTCAGTCAGTACACTAAGTCCCTATAAATATTTATATCATCCCACTTTACCACACAACTCTAGTGGAGTACAAGATTGTTAGTTCATGACCTTTCAACTCTAGTAGAGTACAAGACTTCAGTAAAAACACGTCAAGCTTTCTTGTCACATACCATCCACTTAAAGTCATTCCGTGTTTTTTGTTTCACCTTCAAAAAAAAAAACGGATCCCGTTACATGTCCATTGAGGAATATTGGGAATTTGGTGTTAGGCCCATATTTTCTTGACCATCAGTACAGTAGAGGTGATTCAGTCAGCATCACACCGGCCGCCTTTAACCTTCCCAAAGTTGCTCTATCACCTTCAAGTCTATGTCTAATTCCTTTCTCCATCTGTATTTTTTCTTTATCTCCCTCTTTCTCTTACTCTGTGGATTTCAAAATAAGTACCGTCTTGTGATGCTATCAACAGGTTTTCTCAGTTTGTGCATTAATTGCTGGATTTGATTAAAATAAATGGTCAATAGCAGCGACGACAAGAGAAGAAGAATGGTAGACAGATTTTATTTTATTTGTTGCTTGTCAAGACTTGGACTGACTTGGACTGACTTGGACAGACATGGACTGACAAGAATGTTTGGAAAGAAGGTACTTTCCAAAGAAAGATTATTACTCACACAAGTACTTGTTAAAGCAATCACGGGAGAAGAATTGAACGAACGAAGAAAAACATTATTTCATCAGGGTAAAGAAACAGGATATGGATAAGGGAGAGATACTGAGAACAATTAATGATCGCCTGTTAGAGAATGACACTGCAATAGATGAATCATCAAGGTTAAGACTGTTGGAATGTGGCATCAAATGTCAGGCTAGCAGAGATGGACGTATGAGAGGATGCATTCGTCGTGTTTACAACCAGCGAGCTACAGGAACAGTTAGCATTCACACTCTTCGACATATACTGATGGAGACTGAGCACCTATGGGTTTGCCCGGAGTGCAATGATGTTCATTCTGTTCAACAACAACAACTAAACAACAACAACAACAAAAGAAACAGACATTATTGCCTTTTTCCATCGCTAGCATCTGCAATATATTTAGACAACTGAGAAGTGGGAACAGGTAAACAGAGTGTAACTTGACTAACTATCTTACATTTTTTTAATGTAAGTGTACGGTTATCTGTAAAATGTTTGCCTTGATAGCATGTGTCCTGAATATATACTTTAAGATTGTCTTATTTTCTTCCTGTCGTGAGTGCAACATAAATATGAGCATGATCAAAGACAGCTTCTGGTAGGTATACACCTACATGGCCAAATGATTGCCCCTGTGCTTTGTTGATTGTCGTGTCAAAAGCTAAACTCACAGGAAAGTGACGAAGTCTGAGGTAAACTGGAAAGTTGGTATCGCTTGGCTCTAAACTGATGCGTGGAACGAAAACTCGTACGCCTTAATTATCACCTGTCATGATGTTATTTTTTTTTTTTTAATTTAGTCCTCTGACATTAGTATTAACATATTGTTTAAGTAACAAAACACCAGATAAGGAATTACCTGGCAATTTTAATATTAACATCAATTATTAAACGTCTCTTTCTGATTATTTGCGAAGAGCTCTATGAAATCTGAATAAAATAGATTATTGGTCTGTGTGTCTGATCATTCTAATGGGTGTTCAAGATAACTTGTACTCAAATCCCGGTGCAATGCGTGTCGTATCTGTATTTTCCCTATAGGCTACTGCAGTTGTTTATTACTTTGACACGGGCGTACCAACAAAAGTCTTACTGGAATAATTACAACAAAACAATCCCCTTTCTTTAGACACGTTATGTAAAGACAACAAAACTGTATGTGTTGACAACAGGAAAAGAGATAGGGGACGGCAGAAAGAGAAGATAAAGGACAGTGCGTGGACAGAAGTCAACAACAGAATTGATAAATTGTGCTAGAGACAGCAAGTTGTGAAGAGACGGGATCGCCCACACCAGATGCCATAGTACTTGAAGACGAATAAGAGATGTGAACAGAGAACAGAGAGAAGCAATAAAAATTTGAACTATCAGAAATGGCGTCTATAATCTGGTAGTAGTGGTGGTTAGAAGATGAATCTAGTGAGTTGAACAGAGAGATTGCGTGAATAACTCAGAAAATGTCACAAGGTTACTTCAAGGGCATTCATTAGATAAATTAATGTAGTAAATGTTGTGTACTCTTCGTGTCAGATTTGAAACGTTACAGCGCATGTGTTTGGTGTTAACCGCCTCATCCGTTCATATCACCAGATTGACCTTGAAACAGTAAACCAAGGTCGCCGCTAGATTCGAACCCTGGCAGAAAAAGGCACAGACAAGACTGCATATTGGTGGAGCGTTCTTGTACCATCTCGGTAAGAGACTCTCTATGACGGATATAACGTAATTATGGTTTGACTGTCCCTCAACCCACTAATCCTCAGCTTACATGTCGTCATGCAAGTCAGATTCCTCCACACAAATCCTCATTTTATATTTCCGGTTTGTGATGAGACAACAATTGATTAGGACTAATGCTCCCATACATGAGCCACTGTGGCACAGTGGTTAGTGCACTGGCTTCCTAGTTCAGTGGTCCATGGTTCGATCCCCAGAGGTGGGATTTTTTAGACCGCAAACGGCTCCGGGGTCGACCCAGCCCCATGAATTGGGTACCAGAGCAACTCTGGGAAGGTTAAGGCGGCCGGCGTGATGCTGACCACATCACCCCTAGTGTGCCGATGGTCAAGAAAATATGGGCCTAACACCGTATTCCCAATATGCTTCAATGGGCGTGTCACGTGATCCTTACTGCTCCCTCAAGCATGTCGTACAAGGCCACTAACGTGAGGTTGTGCAAGGGTTAGGGACTTCATCAAGTCAAACAAGTTGCTATAGAAACCCCACTGCAAGATCACGTGATTACCTGTACATGCTACCAGGTAGGAGACCGGCTCTACAGTGGTGGTTCCATGTGATTACCTGTACATGCTACCAGGTAGGAGACCGGCTCTACAGTGGTGGTTCCATGTGATTACCTGTACATGCTACCAGGTAGGAGGCCGGCTCTACAGAGGTGGTTCCATGTGATTACCTGTACATGCTACCAGGTAGGAGGCCGGCTCTACAGAGGTGGTTCCATGTGATTACCTGTACATGCTACCAGGTAGGAGGCCGGCTCTACACAGGTGGTTCCATGTGATTACCTGTACATGCTACCAGGTAGGAGACCGGCTCTACAGTGGTGGTTCCATGTGATTACCTGTAAATGCTACCAGGTAGGAGACCGGCTCTACAGTGGTGGTTCCATGTGATTACCTGTACATGCTACCAGATAGGAGACCGGCCCTACAGTGGTGGTTCCATGTGATTACCTGTACATGCTACCAGGTAGGAGACCGGCCCTACAGAGGTGGCTCCATGTGATTACCTGTACATGCTACCAGGTAGGAGACCGGCCCTACAGTGGTGGTTCCATGTGATTACCTGTACATGCTACCAGGTAGGAGACCGGCCCTACAGAGGTGGTTCCATGTGATTACCTGTACATGCTACCAGGTAGGAGACCGGCCCTACAGAGGTGGTTCCATGTGATTACCTGTACATGCTACCAGGTAGGAGACCGGCTCTACAGTGGTGGTTCCATGTGATTACCTGTACATGCTACCAGGTAGGAGACCGGCTCTACAGTGGTGGTTCCATGTGATTACTTGTACATGCTACCAGGTAGGAGGCCGGCTCTACAGAGGTGGTTCCATGTGATTACCTGTACATGCTACCAGGTAGGAGGCCGGCTCTACAGTGGTGGTTCCATGCTCCATACGAAGTTAAACTGAAAATGATGATAAGTGCAAAATACACATTTTTGGGAACCATTGTTATTGTTGTTACTAATGTTTGGGAACCATTGTTATTGTTGTTACTAATGTTTGGGAACCATTGTGATTGTTGTTACTAATGTTTGGGAACCATTGTGATTGTTGTTACTAATGTTTGGGAACCATTGTTATTGTTGTTACTAATGTTTGGGAACCATTGTGATTGTTGTTACTAATGTTTGGGACCATTGTTATTGTTGTTACTAATGTTTGGGAACCATTGTGATTGTTGTTACTAATGTTTGGGAACCATTGTGATTGTTGTTACTAATGTTTGGGAACCATTGTTATTGTTGTTACTAATGTTTGGGAACCATTGTGATTGTTGTTACTAATGTTTGGGAACCATTGTTATTGTTGTTACTAATGTTTGGGAACCATTGTTATTGTTGTTACTAATGTTTGGGAACCATTGTTATTGTGGTTACTAATGTTTGGGAACCACTGTGATTGTTGTTACTAATATTTGGGAACCACTGTGATTGTTGTTACTACTGTTTGGGAACCATTGTGATTGTTGTTACTAATGTTTGGGAACCACTGTGATCGTTGGTATCAATACACTAAAAGACAGACAAAAATGTCCTATAAATTACATTGCAAAGAATAATGTGGAGGGTGAGTTATTATTAATCAGTAATTTGTCATATCGTTTTCAAAAATGTACATTTGTACACAAATGGAGAACCATAAAGTACGACAGGGATGCCCCTTATCAACCACTCTATTTTTAACAGTCATAGACTGGGTGATGCGCCAGACAACAGAGGGCAATCCAAGAGGAATAAGATGGACTACATTTTCTACATTGGAAGATCTGGAATATGCAGATGACATGGCACTACTAGCACATTTACATCAACACATCCAGGAAAAAACGGATAGACTTAATAAGTATAGCCAGCAGGTGGGCTTGAACATCAACCTAAAGAAGACAGAGGTCATGACGCTCAATGTGAGCAACCCTGAGCCCATATTAGTAAGGAATCAGCAACTGGAACAGACAGACACCTTCACATACCTAGGATGCATAGTAACACCAGACGGCGGAGCAAGCAAAGACATCAACAACAGAATGAACAAAGCAAGAACAGCCTTTTTTAGTCTAAACAACATCTGGAGGTCCTCTCAGTACAGCACGAGCACAAAATTAAGATTATATCAGAGCTGTGTGCTTTCTGTGCTTCTCTATGGCGCGGAGAGCTGGAGAGTTACAGAGAAGGAAATGTCGAAATTGTCCTCTTTTCACACAACATGCCTTAGAAAAATTCTTCAAATCTTTTGGCCAAATACCATCACCAACCAAGATCTCCTTACTCGGAGCAAGCAAGAGGACATGCACACCATCATAGCTGGCAGACGCTGGAGCTGGGTTGGCCATGTCCTCAGAAGAGACCCCGATGCCATCACAAGAACAGCTATGCTTTGGACCCCTGAATGAAAACGAAAGAGAGGCCGACCAAAAACAACTTGGCGGAGGACTGTGGAGGCTGAGATGCAAAGAATGAACCAGAGTTGGGGCACTGTACGAAGGATGGCCGCCGACCGAGCAAAGTGGAATCAATTTGTTGTTGCCCTACAAGACGCCACCAGGCGTAATGGCCACTGACTGCTTTGACGGTCGGCGGCTAAGGATCAAAGAAGAAGAAGGAGAACCATAAAAACAACAACCAAGCAGCTACAGACTTTCACAAATGTGTTGTTGCGTATAATGGACATTGATATAGTAGGACAAGATCACTAATGTGGAACTGATGACAAGAACCAGACAGGTGCCAGTAGGACAAGATCACTAATGTGGAACTGATGACAAGAACCAGACAGGTGCCAGTAGGACAAGATCACTAATGTGGAACTGATGACAAGAACCAGTCAAGTGCCAGTGGAACAAGAGATGACAAGATGTCAGCGCTGGGTAGACAGACGCTGATGAATACAGTTGACAGCAGTACAGGTCAGTCCATGTTCTGGAAACCGCAGGGTAAGTGCGATAGAGGGGGCCTGAACAGAGAAGAGAACTGGAGACAAGGTAAAGAGATAAAGTAGACATGACACAGGACAGGACAATGGCATTAATCAGTTGAAGTTCTATGCTTCTTACACATCTGTCACACATCTGTCACACATCTGTCACACATCTGTCACACATCTGTCACACATCTGTCACACATCTGTCACAACCACCGCCCATCACAACATCTGTCACACATCTGTCACAACCACCGCCCATCACAACATCTGTCACAACCCCCGCCCGTCACAACATCTGTCCCACATCTGTCACAACCACCGCCCATCACAACTGTCTTTTTTTTTTATTTGTCGTTCTTCCACTTTACAAAAAACAGGTACATTGCATGAAATATCAGAAAAATACATTGTATATTACATATAAAGCTTCCTTCGCACTCTCACAAATAAAGTTACACAAATTATTTTAAATAATAATAATAAGGTAATATAATAAAAAAAATTTAAAAATAAAAAAATAATAAAAAAATTAATAAAAATGATTTATAGCTAATTCAAATTTCTCAACAGTTCATAGTATTTTACATATGTATAAAGTAGCTTACACTTGCTCACATTCCACTTTTTTTCCATAAAACTTTACAAACATTAAACATATAGAAAAACCATATAATCAATGTTTACATACATAGGAAAATAACCCAATAAGTGCCCTCCCCCCTTGCTGAGAAAAAGGATCCCAAAAGAAATTTAAAAACACAAAGGTCCAAGATTAACACTAGGTTACAGAAGAGACAGAAAGAAAAGAACAAAGTTCCTTCTTAAGCTATCCGTTGAAATCCAATGACAAAGAAATCCATATGATAAACCGTCTTTTCTCCGATGGTGATAGTGTTACAGGCTGTTATTCTAGGATGCTGTATACTGTGTTTTATCAGTGTACGTTGTAACGATGTACTGGGACTGAATAGTCAACTCAAACAACCGAGCCCAGTGTCAGGTGAACATGTCACCTTGTCCTGGGACACAATGAAACCCTGACAAGAATACAGTGTTGACAATGAGTGTTGTAATGAATGTCAATACGCGAATGTGTGACTGTTCTGTGGAGTTGACTGAAAGTTCAAACACTCATTCATACGTATTCAGAAGTTACTTATGCAGACCACTGTAGACGTTTCAATAGTTTAATTTGACGCACACACTTGACAGAATGGGTACAGTTACAGGAACACAGGTCGACATCAATAGCATATTGTTGTATGCGTTGGGAGCCTATTGTATGTTGCTCTCAGATGAAAAAAAAAATGATTTCATTTTTTTTCCCCGGGGGGTGTGGTAATCCGTTGCGCACATATTCTTTGGTGACGCACGGATTACGCATACAAAAGTAAAATGTATTCATTTGTCTGATAAAAATAAATTTATCTTTGAATGCATGTTTTTCGGTCTTAAGGGACGGAACTCAGATTAGGCGATGGGTATTCATTCTGTGAGTTATCGCTCTTTGTAGCGTTCTTAAAAATGGAACTCGGCGGAGGAATCTAGACTTACTTTAATCTATTCTATGTTTGGTTAGGAATAGATTGTTATTGCTTCAGTATGACCCACGGTGTACAATTATAAATTGGCATACATGTTGAGGACAATCACACTGGAACATCAGTATACAAACGTTCAGAGTTCGAGATCTCATATAAGTATTCTTCAGGCCTTACTGACTGATCGGGTCAGTTAATATATAATGTTTAACAAATCTTCATCAGGCCTTACTGACTAGTCATGTCAGTTAATCAATAATGTTTACGGTGACTCCTGGACAGAACCTCCTTTAGCATAAGTGTAGCTTGCACCCTAGCGGAGATTTCTTTAAATAGCATTCAGCAAATATCTTCTGAGCAAATGTTAAATCACCCAAGAATAGATTTTCCTTTCATAAGTGTGATCTTTTGATCATCATCGGATAACAAGGGCGTCCCTGTTCTCTGGTAGATGATCGACAATACGTAGCATTTCAAAATGGCTTCTAGTCTTGTAAACATCGTTCACCCTAACGATGTACGACCAAGCTCCAATAAAGAATCGATTCATGAATATCAAAGTTTCCACAAGCATCAGCATAATCTGTCCTCATAATTGCTGTATAGAAACATAATCAGTGCTGCTAAATAATATGTCGTTCTGACATACTGACATAGGTAGATTCATGTAAACGTCTGCCCATCTTAAGCCTAGGAATGAACGAAGTCAGCAAAAGTACGTTTACCTTAACATAAGAATACACTAGCAAGCACAAACGCTCTTCTCCTGGCGTTATGGAATTAACACTAGGGAACTCATGGATTTAGCAATCCCTGAAGAAAATATCTTCGTTCCCATAATCAAAAAGAGATCACAAACTTTGGGCAGGTCTCCGACATGACTCCCGCCATAGGCTTTCTAACACCGAAGGACCCCCTAACTTATCTTCATGCGCCGAAAAGCACCTGACCCCAAAAGTACAGTACAAGAAAAATAGTTCCACTTAAACATACTAAGATATCAAGATGTAAGACATACTCGTCCTACATAGACAAGAACTACACATAGATTCGGGCCATAGACTTAATGCAAAGTCGAAATATAGATCTCTCAGAGAAAACATTTCTCTAAAGCATAAATGTTTCCAGGGAGATGTCACCAACGCATACTACCATACTTGCAATGACACAATGCATATAACAATTTCAGTTTAAGCATTCTAAGTACATGATTGACAAAAAGAAAAATCATCAACGAGTACCGGTGAATATATATATCAATGAACGTAGTATCATTATGAATTACAATGTGTATCTATCTTGATATAGGAAAGAAAAATCTGTTGTCGAGTTGGAAGTGTTAATAAGTCCAAGACTCAACAGTTAAGTGGAATCATGTGGGCATACTAGACAGAATGTCTGCCATCACATTATCTGATCCACGGATAGCTCATACCGAAAAATGAAAAGGTTGAAGAGCAATTGCATATCGAGTAGACCTCGAACTCTTAAATTTTTACTCTGTATAGCCGTAAGAGCTTTCTGATCGGTTTCTACTATGAAATGTGCGCCTAGAAGGAATCTTTGTAATTTGACAATAGACCATACCATAGCCAATAGTTCACGATCTAAGACCGAATAATTCCTTTCTGCAGCGTTAAGCTTTCTGGAAATATACATTACAGGATGCAGAGTTCCAGAGTTCTCTTGCATTAGTGCCGCTCCAATCCCTGTGGATGAAGCGTCACTACGAAGAACAAATGTCTTATCTTTAGTAGGTAACACTAAAATAGGTGCAGTAGAAAACATAGTTTTGATATTATCCAAAGAGGATTGACATTCTTGAGTCCAATGGACTATATTAGGAGACCCTTTCTTTAGCAAGGTAGAAAGAGGTGCCATGATCGAGGACAGATTCGGAATGAATCGTCCATAGAATTGTATAAGACCTAAGAGACTTCGCACTTGCTTTTTAGTCTTAGGAATAGAAATGTTAAGTATTTTACTTGTATTATGGTCCTCTGTCTTTAGGAAGCCATGCCCGACACGGTGACCTAAGAAAGAAATTTCGCTAAAACCAATGCAGGCTTTAGAGGGTTTCGCTGTCAGGTTATACTCGCGTAGAGTAGATAGTAATTCAACTAACCCTGAATAGTGATCTTCCCAAGTATCGCTGAAAAGACAGATGTCGTCTAGGTACGCAATGACATCTGACCGATAGGATAGAATTCTACGCATCATGCGTACGAATGTAGCTGGTGCGTTCATAAGTCCGAAAGGCATGAAATTCCATTGAAAAAGGCCTCTAGGTGTAGAAAAAGCAGTAAAAGGTTTGGCGCGTTCAGATAGAGGAACTTGCCAATATCCTTTAGACAAATCTAGTTTAGTGAAAAAATGCGATTTAGAAAGCTTAGTAAGTAGCTCTTCTAGTAAAGGCATAGGTTCAGCATCGAACTTCGTAACTTGATCAATTTGCGATAGTCAACGCAAAGACGTATGTTATTGTCTTTTTTCCGAACAATAACCATCGGCGAAGAATACGCAGAAGTGGATGGTTCAATAATTTTTAAATCTATCATCTCATCCAACTCCTTCTCAACCTGTGCTTGAAAATGTATAGGAATAGGATAAGGTCTGACTCTAATAGGATTATGGTCAGTTAGAATAATGTCATGTTCAATGACATGAGTTTGTCCAGGAATGTCAGTAAGGACATCCTGAAATGTTTGTAACATAGCCGAAACTTGTCGCTGTTCTCCTAGAGACAAATCGGGAGAAACAGTAACATTTTTCCATGATTCACTAGAATGAAGTGGAATCATCGGAAGCGGAAGATTAACATCCGAAAAACTTGTTTCCTCATCCTGTATTACAGACAGTGATGAGTAATGACCATGTTGGACTGGTGAATCGTCCGTTGCCTGGAAAATAGGCTGTAAATAATCCGGACGTTCATGGAATTCCGTAAGCATATTGATGTGGAAGGTTTTATGCTTCCCATCAATATCGACAATGTAGTCAACATCGGAAATTTTCGAGATTATATCGTACGGACCTTTCCAAGAAATAAGAAGTCTGTTTTCCCTACAAGGTAGCAAAACAAATGCTTTGTCACCAGGACAAAGTTGTCGTAAGGTTCTTTTCTTATTGGCAAATTGTCTTGCTTTCTGCTTAGCAAATTCAGAAGAAGAAGTTGCCAATTTGCATGCTTCGATAATCTTTTCCCTAAGCGCGATGACATATTCATAAGAAGATTTCGTGTCATCGGTAATATTATCAGCGGTTATGAGATCATGAAGCAAAGACATAGGGCCGCGCGGTCGCGCGCCAAAGACAAGTTCAAAGGGAGAAAATCCTGTATGTTCATTGGGGACCTCTCTGTAAGCGAAGAGGGCCGCGGGTAAAACCCTATCCCAATCTTGAGGATGATCCTCAGTTATCTTCCCTAATAGGTTCTTGAGTGTTCTATTTAGCCGTTCGACCATCCCATTGGACATAGGATGATAGATACTACTCAAAGATCTCTCTATCTGCAGAGTCGACATCACTTGAGACATGGTATCCGATATTAGTTGGGTGCCATGGTCTGATAATATTTCTCCGGGGAATCCCAGACGAGAAAATATAAGCCAAAGAGCATCTGCAATGTCAGCAGTAGTAATGCTCTTCAGAGGGATAGCCTCTGGCCAACGTGTGCACATGTCCACACACGTTAAGATAAACTGATGTCCTCTAGCAGATTTGATCTTAAATGGACCAATGATGTCTATCGCCATTTTCTGAAATGGTCGAATAGGAATGTCTGCAGCCTGAATAGGTGCAGCATGGCGTGGACCTTTGGATTTGACTTCTTGACATACTATACAAGATTGACAATAAATCCGTATGTCTTTGTTCACAAAAGGCCAAAAGAAAGCCGCAAGAACTCTTGACTTTGTACGGGAAAAACCCATATGTCCAGCACACTGAGAGTCGTGTGCGTGTTGTAAGATTTTAACTCTCAAATTCTTGGGCACAAGAATCTGAGAATGACTTGACTTGTCGGAGTCTTGCACCATACGTACAAGTACGCCATTCTTCATTGTAATCCAAGATTTACGCTTGGTATCTTTATTCGGATCACCTTTCGTTGCAAGAGTAAAGAATTTCTTTAGAGTCGGATCCTCTTCTTGCTGTTTTATAAACGAGTCACGAGAAATTACCAAGGGATCATCTTGGTTATGCACTTCATTATCTTCAGTAGGTGAAGATTGAGGCACATTAAGAGCTTGAGCTCTAGTGACTACAGCATTAGCGGTTTGCATATTCTGTTTTTCCCAAACGGAAATTTGTTGTGGAGTGCATTCTTTGACTCCGTGAATACGACCGATGATAAGATCAGCGATCGGATTCGGCAGAAGACATGCGTGTACATCTCCTGTAAAGAAAGGAGTAGCAATCCTAATGATAGCAGTAGAGTATTTCTCTAAGGTGCCGCCAAATGTTACACATTTGACTACTTTTCCAGTGGCACGAGAAGGATCTACGAGTGACTGCCTCACTCCAATGGTGGTGCACCCCGAATCGAAAAGAACTGCGACTGGAGTACCATCAACTAAACCTCTATTCAAAACAAGAGAACCTCTTCCATCATGCGCGATTGACGCAGGAAGAGCGGGAAGAGGATGGCCACAACTTAAAGTGGACACCGTAGTTGGTTCAAATAATGTTTTGCATTGGGGGCACTGAGATGCTCTCCAAAATCAAAAGCGGCACATGCCATATTATTAGCATCATCATTATCTTTAGTCTGTTTATAGGCTTCATGTGACTCTTGCTGTGCAGAGTTTGCATGATAATGAGATTTATGTTTTTTGTATTGGGATCTACCTCGATTATTATTGCCTCTGTAATCATTATTATTCCCTCTATTGTAACCCCTATTTGGGTTTGAGTCATAATTCTCATGATTACCATTATCATATTCATTATAATGAGTATCTCTATAGTTATGGTCTTGTTGTCTCCATGATGGATGACTTGGATAGTTCCTATAATTACTTCCTCTGCGGAAATGTCTATAATTATGACCACCTCTGTATCGAGGGCTGTCAGCTTGTCTCCAGTTCTTCGCAGAAGAACCCTGAAATGATTGGTTTCCTTGGTTTTGATAACTATTATGGTTACCTTTTTTTTCCAAACTTGTTTTGTTGTCCCTGAAATTTGTGTGAATAACTAGGGTTGTATTGTGTTGCTGATGCAACTGGCATACCTTCTTTAATCTTAGTGTTGCTAAGAGTTATGTCAGGGTGTGCAGTGACGTATTGGTCACAATATTCTTGCATTTCTTTTAGTGTCTTGGGTTTACGCTCATGTAGGAATTCCAAGAAAGGTTTATTAACACATGACATAATCTTGTCCCTGAGCAACAAGTCCATAAGGGCTTCATATGTCTTTTCTGTTTTGGACAACTCAATCCAACGATTAAATGTAAGACGTGTCCTTGCAATGAATTCTGAGAATTCCACCCCTGATTCAGGTACCATCTTCTTAAACAAAATACGGTAACCTTCCTCAGTCAACTGATATTTTTTCAATAAAGCTGCTCTAATAACATCATAATTATCCTTGTCAGACTCTTCAACCAAACTCAAACTAGTCAGAGAATCACCTTTCAAATTTTCTGACAACTGATTTGCATACTGTGATTTATCCACATTATGAGCTCGACAGGAGCGTTCAAAACGATCCAGCCAGAATGTAATATCGTCACTGGACGGATTGAACGCAGGTACCTTGACCTTATAAGTAAAGGGTTTATACCACTGTTACCATTTGAGTGATTAACATTACTCATATTTGTCAATTTTAATTTTTCTAATTCAGATGTTAACAGTTCTTTTTGATGTTCATGTTCTCTTTTTGCTTATTCTCCTCGGCTTCTCTGTCTAATCTCTTTTGTTCAGCTTTCTCTGTCTAATCTCTTTTGTTCAGCCTCAGCTTCTTTGTCTAATCTCTTTTGTTCAGCTTCTTTGCTTTGTTTTTCCATTTCCATTTGGAATCTCTTTTCCTCAACCTGCATCTGCAGTTTCTTTTGTTCAAATTCTATTTCCATCTTTCTATCCTCACTTTTTTGTTTTCTCTCCTCAGCCTTCAGTTTCTCAATTTCCAATTTTTGAGCTTTTTCATAATGACTGGTAGCATACTCCTCCAACTTATCTCCAGTCTTGCCTAGGGATTTCCCTAACTCAATAAAGTATTCCAATGTAGACATGATGTCTAATAATTATAGTAATAACTTGACACAAAAATGTAATCTATCTCCTAATAAACAGGAGCAAGTTCTCAATGAACTTAATTAATTAGCTCACAATCCCAATCTCTGTGGGAGACAAGCCTTACAAAGGTCTTGTATACTTCCTTGTACAACAATAATAATGATAAAGTATTGGTCTATACTATAACATACGTGTACTCAACTATCTCATATCATCTGTCAACCAAAGACATTAACAAAGGACAAGCATAAAAGACAATATGAAAACAATTGCAGAAATCAACTAAGTCAAATATAGAAATAAATGAAAATAATCACAGAATCTGTGACGACAACTGCAATGGAATCAACAAGACAAATAACGCCACAGTGTATAAACATAAATGGTGTATAGAACTAAATTATAGAACAGAGTAGATCTACAAATACAAACAGATCAAAACAAAACTAAGGAACACAAAATTATTAACAAAAACAACGAAGAAAGGAACACCTCATCACAACTAACAAAAATAGCAACAGATGTTGCCAGCAAATTTCCAATAAAGAAAATTGCTCCCTATAGAACACTAATATAGGACCAATATGACTCGGTATATCCTATACTAGTCACCTCACCAACCACCCACGACATAGACACACATAATATGCAAACATTAAACATAAATACATATATCATCATATAAATAGAATGCAATAGTATATGAATGCAATGTGTTGCAGAAAGAGTTTCAGTTCAGAAATATAATGGCACAGTTTCTGAATAAACAAAAAAAACTGTCACTTTAATAAATACTAGATTTTTTATTTAAATCTATTACAGTGTTCAACAATATGAGCATCAGAAGGTCCAACGATGAAAGTAGGACTTCTCAGCTTATTTTATTTCTTGCTAACACAATTAATTCGCTTGCCAACGTTCTGTGTAATGCTGTGATGTCCAACGAAAAATGTCAATAAACCCTGACCTAGTTTCCGTATTTGTTTCATCCGTCACGTGAGGAACTGTCAATCAAGTGTAAACCACTACTGTTGGTGTGTCGTATCAGGCGTCAGGGAAACAAACTGGAATCAATAACTGTTACTTCTGGTAATCTTCACTGTGCAGGTCAAACCCGGTAATCTGGCCTACCACATTGATAAACCGTCTTTTCTCCGATGGTGATAGTGATACAGGATGTTATTCTAGGATGCTGTATACTGTGTTTTATCAGTGTACGTTGTAACGATGTACTGGGACTGAATAGTCAACTCAAACAACCGAGCACAGTGTCAGGTATACATGTCACCTTGTCCTGGGACACAATGAGGCCCTGACAAGAATACAGTGTTGACAATGAGTGTTGTAATGAATGTCAATACGCGAATGTGGGACTGTTCTGTGGAGTTGACTGAAAGTTCAAACACTCATTCATACGTATTCAGAAGTTACTTATGCAGACCACTGTAGACGTTTCAATAGTTTAATTTGACGCACACACTTGACAGAATGGGTACAGTTACAGGAACACAGGTCGACATCAATAGCATATTGTTGACCCACGGTGTACAATTATAAATTGGCATACATGTTGAGGACAATCACACTGGAACATCAGTATACAAACGTTCAGAGTTCGAGATCTCATATAAGTTTTCATCAGGCTTTACTGACTGATCGGGTCAGTTAATATATAATGTTTAACAAATCTTCATCAGGCCTTACTGACTAGTCATGTCAGTTAATCAATAATGTTTACGGTGACTCCTGGACAGAACCTTCTTTAGCATAAGTGTAGCTTGCACCCTAGCGGAGATTTATTTAAATAGCATTCAGCAAATATCTTCTGAGCAAATGTTAAATCACCCAAGAATAGATTTTCCTTTCATAAGTGTGATCTTTCGATCATCATCGGATAATAAGGGCGTCCCTGTTCTCTGGTAGATGATCGACAATACGTAGCATTTCAAAATGGCTTCTTGTCTTGTAAACATCGTTCACCCTAACGATGTACGACCAAGCTCCAATAAAGATTCAATTCATGAATATCAAAGTTTCCACAAGCATCAGCATAATCTGTCCTCATAATTGCTGTATAGAAACATAATCAGTGCTGCTAAATAATATGTCGTTCTGACATACTGACATAGGTAGATTCATGTAAACGTCTGCCCATCTTAAGCCTAGGAATGAACGAAGTCAGCAAAAGTACGTTTACCTTAACATAAGAATTCACTAGCAAGCACAAACACTCTTCTCCTGGCGTTATGGAATGAACACTAGGGAACTCATGGATTTAGCAATCCCTGAAGAAAATATCTTCGTTCCCATAATCAAAAAGAGATCACAAACTTTGGGCAGGTCTCCGACATGACTCCCGCCATAGGCTTTCTAACACCGAAGGACCCCCTAACCTATCTTCATGCGCCGAAAAGCACCTGACCCCAAAAGTACAGTACAAGAAAAATAGTTCCACTTAAACATACTAAGATATCAAGATGTAAGACATACTCGTCCTACATAGACAAGAACTACGCATAGATTCGGGCTATAGACATACTGAAGCAATAACAATCTATTCCTAACCAAACGTAGAATAGATTAAAGTAAGTCTAGATTCCTCCGCCGAGTTCCATTTTTAAGAACGCTACAAAGAGTGATAACTCACAGAATGAATACCCATCGCCTAATCTGAGTTCCGTCCCTTAAGACCGAAAAACATGCATTCAAAGATAAACATATTTTTATCAGACAAATGAATACATTTTACTTTTGTATGCGTAATCCGTGCGTCACCAAAGAATATGTGCGCAACACCATATAATCAATGTTTACAGACATAGGAATATAACCCAAAAAATGCCCTCCCCCCTTGCTGAGAAAAAGGATCCCAAGAGGAGTTAAATAACACAAAGGTCGAAGATTAAACTAGGTTATAGAAGAGACAGAAAGAAAAGAACAAAGTTCCTTCTTAAACTATCCAATAAATTAACAGTATTTGCAAAGAAAATAAAGGATGGTACAGTTTCCGTGACTAGAAACATATTCACTCTCACTCTGTTGTCACCTTTTTTTTTAAATATAAAAGAAAAATACTTCCACGTATTCACACTTCCCTTACGTACTTAATCAAAGTGAAGTATAGAAAATGATAAATTTAAAAAATAAACATAGTAATACATCCAAACATAAAAAAGAAAAGGAAATAGTTATTTTTTTTAAGTTCTCCCTTGTTGGTTCTATGTTCCTAAAATATGCTCCATTTTTTTTTGAAAATATGTAGAAAAACAAATTTTGACTGAAATATTTCCCTTCATAAACTGCTTTAATTCTGCATTTCCAAAAGGTGTTCCTGTATTCTGCTAAAATGCGTAATATTTTTTCCCGCAAGGGCGGGTCAATTTTTGGAGTTATGTTTAGCATAATTGCTTTATATATGTCAAATTTTTCATTTGTGTATCTACTAAACGCTTTTCCCAGCTCTTCTACTGTTGATTTGATCGTATTACAACGGAAGAAGATATGGTCTTCTGTTTCTTTTGCTGTTGTACCAAAGCAGAGTCTACATTTTTGCAAGGTCATATTCCTGTGTTCTTTTTTCTGTGTGAGTGGTGTTAAGTCGAATAATAATCTATAGGTTATTTCCCTTGCCGCTGGTGATATGTTTTTTATGTGTAAATTTGCGAAGATTTCCGTATAATCTGTTATCCCGTATTTGTATCCTATTTTTATTCGTTGGTCTAAAGGTGGTTCTTGTGTCTGTAGTGGATTTGATGGTACTGTATGGTTGTGATATTACCTAGTGTGATGCATGAGGTCAGCTGTGAAGGGTCCTGAGATAAATGTAGCTGTGAATTTACAGAAGGCCCTTCTTGCTACCACTTACGACCTCACACATATCTTTTTTTACTAATGAATGTGGCTACGTTAAAAATCTAGGGTACTGAAATGTAAGGTGTTGTATTAGTATATACAAACACACACACAGATATTTAATAAGTCTAATAATATTAATAAACTTTATAACACACGGAACTAACTCAAGCTGTTTAAAATTTTGAAATTAAATTTTCTTTAAGTTTATTTGTTCTGAACCAAGGTTTTATTTTGGTCAGAACATATGAAAGGTTTTGAAATTATGAATGAAATGCATGAATATATGGCATAATAAATGAAAGGTGTGTACATATGAATTTTACAAGACTAGGTTCAAAGATGTGTGCAAGAGAGATATGAGGGCACTGGACATGGATCCAGCAACATGGGAGGATAAAGCTGCCGATCGCACTAAGTGGCGATGCTATTTACGGCGCCACCTCAGACTGGGCGAAGAGAGGCTCACACAAGAAGCAGAGGTGAGGAGAAAACGTCGAAAGGAGCACCAGGAAAATAAGCAGCTGAGGGCTGTCACCTCAGGGGCGCATTCCCATAGTCAGTTATGACTGAAGGGGCTATTATTATTATTATTATTATTATAGTTAATATTACTACTGTTTATATTTGTAATTTATCTGGGAGAACGATTATTGGATGTGCTGTTGGGGTGGCTTCATCACTCCCAGTCTATGACTCCCAAACATTGTCCATTTACTGATAGGAAAAATACAAGTTTATTTCCCAACCTGGTATGTTCTAGTTGATGGGAATATAATTGGGTGTTAGTTATAAAATAAGTTGGTGACTGAGTAGTTCTGGTGCTGGAATCTGGTGGCCCCACCTCTCCGTGCTTGGGGGCAATATAAGGCTGCTCTGCCAAAATACTCGACTGCACGTGTCCACACTTGTATTTTACAACACAGCATTTGACACCACTTTGGTGCCAAATAAAAAACTCACAGTTCTGAAATAAAAGTATTGGGTCATGTGTCAGAACTCTACCTCCTGAGCCACTTCTACACTCAACACTACACAACAACACCACATAGACGGGATCAGATCTCTCTGACCATACAGCACATCTTACCAAGTTGGTTTCACATAGTATAAGTTCCCCAAGACTACATATTCTGAAATATGTTCATTAGCTTCCTGCCATTGAATAGGATAGGTGATATGTTCCACTGATCTCAACACTTGATCCGCCCTTCATAATCCTTGCTGGCGTTTATGTATTTTGTTTGTCTCTAGACCCTGAACTGGGGCTGGGGGTCTAGAGCGAATCCTTACTTGTTGTAAGGGATAGATTATGATATGGCAGTATCAATTCATTCGAAACATTAAACAATATTAAAATATACAAAGAAATACTTTCAGTCTTACCAGAATTATGAATAGAGAACACAGTTATATGCTAGCAAAACTCAGCTGAGCTGCTGGCTCTAGTATGGCGTCCCTCTAAATATTGCAATTAGCTTTTGGGAATCACACCACTGAAGAATTACTGTGTCTTCTACTGGACAATTTATGATGAATGGCAAAAATGCGCGTCTGAGCGCCGATAATATGTTTATCTGTGGCCAATCACCGCCTTTTTTCCTTTTCAAATTTCAAACCTCCTACCAAAAGTCAATTCAGTCATACCTCAGTCAAGTATGTATTATTGTCTGTTGGTCCGTCTGTCTCTACTTGCGTTTTTTTACAAAAACACACTTGTTTATGCATGCATTTCCTACACGAATCTGCCTCTAGAGTTATTTTTAGCCACAACTTTCCACTAATTCCCCCTCTCTTTCATTCATCTAGATTTTAGCACTTGAGTCTCAAGGCCGCAATTTTTTTGAAAATTAGTGACATTTTTTTGTTTCAATGCAGTCGCTCGCTGATATGAACAACACAGTCTTTTGTCAATATCTTCATTATTATCTATCCGTCTGTATAAATGAAAGCATATTATTTCTCTGCTCAAGATGGGCCATCAGGCCAGCTAGGTTTTATATTCCTAACATTATTATTAAGAAAAAGTTACTTTTCAAGGTTAGTTTTTTTTTTTTTTTTTGAAATATGTTCGAGCATCTTCTGTAATGCGTTTGCCGCTGAATTCAAATAAAAGGACCAAGTATCGCAAAAGCGTCCAAGAAATGACTGTTGCGTATAATAGCTAAGGTCCCTTTTGTCCATTTCTTTACCTTGTGTCAACTTGGGGACGTGAATTTTTTTTCCTTTCCCCACCAATTGCGTCTTTTTAGCCTTGCTAGTTTCAAGCACGTGTTCAGTCATATTTTTCTTTTTGATCTCCGTTCTCATCCCGTCTACAAGGGTAAACGTTCTGCCTTCGCGTCTAACAAGTTAGTTTCCATAGCGGGTGGTGACCCGCGGCATGGGCGATCATGTCTTCTAGTAGCTTACGCATTATTTTTATCCCTACATTTTATCTTTGGAGATATTTTAACGTTGTATCACGGTTAATTTTATCACACATCTCCCCACTTGAAAACATGCCTACGGCAAGTTCCAAAACCAGTGATACACATAGATAAAATTACTCCTCACGCCTGCCACTACTCTAATTTTGATCACAGGGGTGCCGACTGAGGAAATCTGCACCGACATTCAATTTGCCTGGGATATATTGGATACTAAACTGATAAGGTTGAAGCAATAAAGACCACCTCAGCAATCTTGCGTTTTCATGCTTAGCCTGAGATAAGAATACGAGGGGCTGATGATCCGTCTGGACCACAAAAGTCCTACCATACAGATAGATTTGAAACTTCTTTATTGCCCAGATTAACGCTAAACATTCTTTTTCCCTTGTGGAATATCCTTGTTCCGCCTTATTCAATTTGCGGCTTGCATAAGCGACTGGGTTCAATTCCCCATCAGGTGAAGATGATCTTTGCAACAAAGTCGCCCCGAGTCCTACATTACTTGCATCTGTTCTTACGACAAAGTCCTGTGTCAAATCAGGCAGTTTGAGAATAGGCTTGCTAGTGAGTTTTTCCTTTAAGTCTTGGAACGCTAATTCACTTTGCGCAGTCCAAATAATTTTATCTGGAAGTCCCTTGCGAGTCAGATCAGTCAGAGGAGCACAAATAGAGTCAAAATCTTTGATATATTTTTGATAAAATCCGCATAACGACACGAATGATCGCACGTCCTTTTTTGTTTGTGGTCTAGGTGCTCTCTGCAGTTTTTCCAAGTTCTTGGGATCAGGGGTCATGTTACCCTGATATACAGTGTGTCCCAAGAATTCCAACTCTTTGCATCCAATACAACATTTTGTTGGCCTAGCAGTTAAGTTCGCCTCCCTAAGCCTATTAAATAACATTTTTAGAGCGTCAATGTGTTCTTCAAATGTCTCTGTGGCGACGAGAATATCATCCATGAAATTCGTGATACATGGGTTATTCAGGGGATCCAACAATTTGCGCATCATCCTTGAAAATACATTTGGAGCATTTTTCAGTCCGAATGGTAGCATGTTGAATTCATAATGTCCATCCGAAGTGCTAAAAGCCAAATAAGGTCTTACTTCAGGCTTCACTGGAATCTGGTAATAGCCTTTACTAAGATCCACCTTTGAAAAGTATTTTGCCTTGTTTAATCTGGCAAATAACTGTTTTGTGTCTGGTAATGGATCCACTTGTCCTTCTGTGACAGCATTCAGTTTCCTGTAATATATGCACAGTCGGTGTTCCCCAGACGGTTTCCTCAACAAAACGACACTGGAGCTAAAAGATGATTCACTGTGTGAAATAATCCCCTCCTTCAACAAATAATCTATTTCCTCCTTCAATGCCTTCTCCTTCGCGAACGGAATAGAATAGGCTCTCATACAGATTGGGTTTGAGTCTACCAGTTTCATGTCATACTGTAGCAAATTTGTATGTCCTGGTTTATCTGTTAATACATCTGTATGTTCCTCCAGAACCTGTTGAACTCTCTCCCTCTGGTTTTTAATCAGGTGCTTACTGACTTTTACCTGTGCTGCTGTTTCACAAGGATGTAATGGGTATTCATGTGAGGTGAGTGGTTCCTTTTGCATTTGAGTTGCGATAGCCAAGGTCAGTAAGGGGGTGCTTTCCTGGAGTGGTCTGTCCAGATACTTCTTTAACAGGTTTACATGATAAACTTTCTCCTTCCCCTTTTTGTCAATTTTAAAGTTTGTTCTAGACACCTTCTCTAGAACCGTATATGGGCCTTGCCATCCAATTTGTAATTTATTCTGGCTACCGGGTAGTAGAAGCAGCACCTTCTCTCCCACAGCTAGTTCTCTGTCCTTTGCCTTCCTATTAAAATATGCTGCATGTTTCTTCCTGGCTTGTTTCAAATTATCATTTGCCAGTTTCCATCCAGCTTTCAGACGAGTTGTCAGTTCGTTCACGTATTGATAAGATGAGGTAACAGTCTCTTCCGCCTTCTCATCTGTCCAGGTCCTTAATAGTGCTACATCTGGACCTTTAATTTATCATACTTATTTTTCATGGAACCCGTCGGGTCCCTTCCATTAGAAGCATTATAGTGAGGACTTTTCTTCCTAGAATCATCACTCACAAATCGACCACTACCAATTTTGTTCTTGGGTTTGTCTCCCCACTTTAGATTGCTTATGAGAGATCTTCGCTCTCTTTTCTGTTCTTCCAGTTTATATAATCCTGACCGAGGGATTGTCAGCTTATTCTGGGTTAAATTTCTTCTTTGTACTCGTCGCATAGTGGCCATGTTAATCCATTTAAGTGAAGACTGGGTGTGAAAATGGGGCTCCCATTGCACTTTGTCTACTGTCGTGAGAAATTCTAATCCACATATATAAATTAAAACGTAAATTTAAAGCCTAACAAATAAATTTAATAAAAGGAAAGAAGAATGGTAAAGAACAGTGCTGTCACAATGACTGTACTCGAAATCCCCCTTGTTTTCTCCTGCGTCTGCAAATTGTAACGTTTCACGTTGATAGTAAAAGCCTACTGCTTCAATACCCGCCTTCTACGATAAAACATGTGCTGCATTTCTAAGAAAAACCTTGAGATACGCAGGTTGACCTAGATTTAAAATTCTATTCATGTCTTTTTATACACTACGTTACCTAAAACGAAAGACAGATGGACTAAAGATAGAAAGAAGGGAGGGCTGAAAGCAGGGACACATGCAACACTAAACACGCGTCGCGCGATACACAATTGCTGCCATCACGCGTGTAAGGCCACATGCACTAGCTTTTTTCAAATCGACAGTGATAAAAACACTACCCATACCAGAGTTAGGTTTTAAAATCCTGAAAAACGCTTATTAGGAAATATGACATTATACTGGTTTACGTTTGAAAACATTACAGTACCCAGACACCACATCGTTTTCGAAGTAAACAGGAGGTAGAAGAAAGTGCATATTTTTAACGCAGCCACTTAGCTCCTTTAAATTTGTATATTTGGGTTCCTTAGGACTTGCTGACAAAAAATATGTTAAACGTTACGCAAATAGTCTAGGAATTACCAAATTATAGCCAAAAGAAATAGTGAGGGATGTCAGACAACACCCAAATCAGAATCGCTCAGTGGCAGATTTTCACCCCACCATTGTACGGGAAATAGGCTGACATGTTACCTCCTATTTGATTGGCGGAAAATAAATGTAAGGCTAAACACGATTAGTCGGACTATAAAATACTACTTCTTTGTTGTTAGGGGAAACGTGAGTAGGAGTACTTTTTTGAAAAGCTGTGTAAACATGGCATGATTGGTTAGACCTGCCAATATAGTCAATTAGAGGCGTCAGGTCAACACCACATTTGCAAATAAACTTACTACAGAATCAGTGCGTTGAGCACCAGTGCATATTTTGCTAAATAAAAGCCTGGGACATCGGCAGATCGAAATTGTGCTATATTCATTGCCGGTCAACGTAATTCTGTGTTATTTCCATGAATTGTGGTAAGCTTGAAATATTTGACATCTTTTAATGAAAATTGAATGTAAATTGATAATTTATGTCTGTATATATGTGTGGTTCAGTAGCGAACATGAGGTAAAGCCTATATAATGCTCCAGCCTGAACAGAAGGTGTCGGAGGAAAGTAAAACTACATGGAATTGCCAAACAGTACACTGCCACCTATATTATTGACTAGAAAGAAATAATGCTGGAATTGCAGAGGCGTAGTAACCATTAGGGAGGAATATACTGGTGAAAATTGTTTCAGATGAAGATAGCAGTTGGCCTACCGCTCTGAACTCAGTGTTTGTTATGTATTGTGCTCAGTGTAGAAATAGAGTATAAATTAGTTCTGAAGTAGGAGGTACAACCTTCTTGTTTCAGGGACTGTGGTCCTAAAGTTATTGAAGCAGCACCTGGTCAGAGCTTTGCTGAATCCAGAGGCGGACAGCATACTCCTTGGTCCATATAGCAAACAGTGAGGTGTCTCCAGAACACAGGGGAGCAATCGAACAGAGGAGTCTTTTCCTGCCGCCATCACGAAAGTTAAGCCTATGTGGCCAGCTGAGCTCAACATTATGTAACCCCATCTTAAACTGACATTGTGTAAAAATAAGAGGGGAAATTAATTGTTTTAATGAACGGAACTGAGAACATCTCCAATACTAGTTCCAACAGAAACAAACACTTAAAGTCATGATGACAAATAACAACATCGCTTGAAAAAACAAAACCAGTATTACCTCATAGTACCACTACACAACTGACACACATAAGATAATATTAATAAAATATGTCACTACAAGATTCATATTGATAAATTCTGTACATATAACTTGTAATTAAAATTGATTGTGATTCCTGGTTCACTTTGTATTTGAATCAGGACTCATATATATTAATGAAAAGTACTTAATACATATTGATATTTGAAAATTTACCAGTGACTCATTTAAGATAGTCTCATAGAGTGTTATATGTATGTGAGTGTCAAACTGTTGTCAAGTGTGGGGGAATAAATTAAATTGTTTATCTGTCTGTTATTGTTGTGACTTACACTTCATCATTTACAAAACCCTAGACATTCAACGTAGTCATCACAATATTCCAGAATAATTCTGACTGAGGTATAAATATGTGGTAGCAAGTAAGGTCATCTGTAATACACTACCCTTATTAGATACAGATACCTTCACAGCTGATCTCAGTCAGTACACTAAGTCCCCTATAAATATTTATAATATCCCACTTTACCACATCTACCTGAGTATAATAATTTTTCTTTCCAGGCCTAAGAGTGCCCCGTGGCGTTTCTAGGTCCTGCACATATTTTCCCTTTGTGGGTGTTCCCTCATGAAATACGCCACATGCTTCTACAAAGTTTTCAATATCGACATTTACGTCGGGCCAATAGTATTTGCGAGCAACTTTTTGGCAGATGGTACCGACTTTTTCATGGTCCCCATCTTTTCCAACATGTAAGCTCCTTATTAAATTTGCCCTATATACCTTGGGAAGAACCAACTGTCCGTGACCAGTGGATCTAGTTCCTGTCTTCCTATATAGCAATCTGTCCTTCATAAAATATTCCCCCTTGCTCGGAGGTATGTGGCATTTGGGCAGTTTTTTAAAACAAGGCTTGAGTGTCCTATCCTCAGCCAGCGCCTTCCTCATCTCCTCTGGATGAGCATTTATAGGTTCACCTTCTTCCTCCTTCTTCTGTGATCTGCACTGTCGCCATGATCACAGGTCTCTCGGGATTCCCCAAGAAGACGTATCTACACCCCAATATCAGAGGGTAGATTGGTTCATCTATCACTGCTGCTCTGATTTCTCCTTCCACATAGCGAGTTTTCACCGTTATCCTTGCGATGGGAAGTGTCATGAGTGGTATGTCCTTAGTCGCCCCTTGTATTTCCACTGTTTCTGTGGTATACTGACTTGGGTCCACTAGGCTAGACTTCACAACTGAATCATAATCCAAACCTGTATCATAAAGGCACCTTATGGTGACCCCATTACAAATAACATCCTCACAAACTGGGGGGTGATAAGGTTCCTGCTGTCCATTAGGATTAACCTTTAATCTTTGAGTCCCCGACTTCATTGCAGCAATGTTTGAAGGTTTCCTTCTACAAAATTCGGTGTTATGGTTATCTTTCTTGCACCATTTACACCATCTTTTTCCTTGGTTAAACGGTTTTCTTTCATTGGATTTTTGGTCATTGAACTGTGAGTTTCTGTCTCGATAGTCATTTCTTGGAGGTTCAAAGTTTGTCCTGCCCTTATTACCCTGTTCTCTATTTTCAAATTTATTAAATGGCTGTGGAGCTTTAAAAGTTTCTATGTGCTTCTTTTTAGAGCCACTTACCTCTGCCTGGGCTGCCTGATACCTCTCAGCGACATTTAAAACCTCCCCCAACTTCTCTGCACCTTGTTCCATGAGAAATTTTCTCATGTCTGGAGCCATGGACTCTCTCAATTGCTCCATCATGATCATCTCCTTAAGATCTTGGGTCTTCCCCAGAGCCGTCCATTTCTCCAAATAGGTTTCCAGTCTGGCAGAGAATTGGTGGTATGTCTCCCCAGACAACAGTTTGGCATTTCTAAATTTCTTACGATAAAATTCACCATTTTTTTCGTACCTCAATAACAAAGCCTGCTTTAACATGTCATAATTGTCTTGGTCTTCTCTGTTCATGTTTGCGAAGACTTCATAAGAAGTACCTCTCAGTCCCTGTGATAACTTTAAACTCCACCTCTCTCTCTCTCTAACCCATATGTAGTAGCTAATAACTCAAAACGTCCGAGGTACCCCTCGATGTCATCGTCTTTTTCAACAAAATGGTCTAAATGAAACCCCATAGCTGATGTTGAGGCTCCCAGACTGGGCGTAGCATCTGAGGCAAAAGGGCTGGCACCATTTTTCAGGAGCCTGGCCTTGTAACTCCAGCTCCCTTAGTCGTACTTCGTGCTCCCTTTCCAACCTTCTATCTTCTGCCTCCCTTTCGGCAGTCAATCTTTTATCTTCTGCTTCCCTTTGCTGTCGTTTTTCTTCTGCCTCTAATGCTTTAGCCTCTTTGTCAGCCTCAGTCTGCAGCCTCTTAGCCTCAGCCTCAATTTGCAACCTCTTAGCCTCAGCCTCAATTTGCAACCTCTTAGTCTCAGCCTCTAACCTCTTCTCTTCAGCCAACCTTTCAGACTCTAATTTTCTTTCAGCCTCTTTTTCTAATCTTCTTTCTTCTCGTTCAATATACTTATCACATTCAGCCGTTACATATTGAATTAAAACCTGACCATCCATTCCCATATCCTTTGCCGTTAGCACAGCAGCTGATCTGAAGTTAGCTAGCTCCGCCATCACACAAAATACGATGATCAAGGTAAAATTTCCAACCACTAAAGTAATTCTAATTACTATAGTCTAAAATAATTCTAATTAGCCAGTTAACTAATTAATTACCACTGGCTGTGAAGATTCACCAACTTTTAATTTCACTTTTAATTTTAAGGGACACTTTTAATTTTTACAATGTGTTCCCCTAATTTAATTCTCCCACCAGGAGATCCTAATATTACTGCTAAGCTAATTATCCCTGGACAAGAGACCCCAATATATGTAGTGGATTTGATGGTACTGTATGGTTGTGATATTACCTAGTGTGATGCATGAAGTCAGCTGTGAAGGCTCCTGAGATAAATGTAGCTGTGAATTTACAGAAGGCCCTTCTTGCTACCACTTACGACCTCACACATATCTTTTTTTACTAATGAATGTGGCTACGTTAAAAATCTAGGGTACTGAAATGTAAGGTGTTGTATTAGTATATACAAACACTTACTTACTTAGTCGTTCCCCTTCTACCGTGAGGTGTAGAGGTTTGGAAGAGAGAGCGCCAGACCATTCTATCAGCTGTCTTCTTCCTGGCCTGGTTCCATTCTAGTCCTCGGTCCTTCAAAGATTGTCTAATGTTGTCCTCCCAGCGGACTCTGGGTCGTCCTGGAGGTCTGGATCCCTGGCTCTTTGTTTCCCATGCTTGTCGTGGTAGCCGATCTTCTCCCATTCTGCAGACATGGCCAAACCATCTTAGTTGGGACTGTTCTATTTGGGTCTGCAGCGGATGGGATTTTAGGCCTTGACGGATCGTCTGGTTGCGGACCATGTCTCTTCTTGTTACTTCAACCACTTTCCTCAGATACCTCATTTCTGAGGTTTGGATCTGGCTTTTGTGGGTTGTAGTCATTGCCCACGACTCGCATCCATATGTCAAGACTGGGACATAGGTGGAGTGGTATACAGCCATCTTCGTTTTCTTACCAACCTCTTTCTTGCTGAGGAATCCACGATTTATGGCCTGAAAAAGTCTCCCAGCCGCTGCTTTTCGAGTGGCCAACTCTTCTTTGATGCCTCCCTTTCGGTCTATAATAGCTCCGAGATATTTAAAGTGGTCGACCTGCTCCAGGACCTGTTTCCCAACTTAGTCTGATGTTTTCTTTCTTCTCGTGATATCACCATGGATTTTGTTTTAGAGCTGCTTATGACCATCCCTCTCTTCTCCAGCTCTTCCTTCCAGACTTGCAGGTTGGATTGGAGATGTGCCTCTGATTTAGCAATCAGGGCAACATCATCAGCAAATGCCAGCTCCGAAATATAGATCTGTCTCATCTTCCAGTACCCCACTGAATACTTTCTTGTTCTCTCCTTACATGCCTTGATGACATCGTCCATAAGGAGTATGAAGAGGTAAGGTGATAGGATATCACCTTGTCTTACACCAGTGGTGGTTCTGAACTCTTCTGACTTATGGTTTGCTGTCCTCACATAATTTCTGCAAGACTTGTAGAAGCTCTGTATAGCATGAATCAGAGGTGCTGGAATATTCTTCCTTGCCAAACAGTCCCAAAGTTTGCTCCAGGGGACCCTGTCAAACGCCTTTTCCAGATCTATAAAACAAAGATGGATCTCACTCTTATACTCAAGGGCCTTTTCACTCAGCTGTCTGAGTGTGAAGATTAGGTCTTGAGTACTTCGGTTTGCTCGGAATCCGCACTGGACCTCATCCAATTGTGGCTCAGCTAGGCGTCGGAGTCTCTGCTCTAGGATTCTAGAGTAGATTTTACCAGGGACACTGAGAAGGGATATGCCTCTATGGTTTCCACATTGTCGATTGTCACCCTTTTTGAAAATTGGTGTTATGATGGCAATCTCCCAATCCTTTGGTATGGTCTTGTTGCACCATGCTGCCTGTAGGACCTTTAAGAGTAATAGGTCGCCGGATGCTCCCATGTACTTAACCATTTCTGGTGTTATACCATCATGCCCTGCTGCTTTGCCCATCTTGATTTTCTCTAGTGCTGCCCTCAGTTCTTCCATCTTTATGTCATCTTCACCATCATTGGTTTTCTCTTCTGTGCTAGTGGTTATCATTTCTGATGCTTCATCATGCTCACCATCCAGGAGTTCTGAGAAATATTCTTTCCATCTTTCCATTACTTCCTTCGGGGCAGTAAGCAATTTGCCTTGCTTGTCCTTTATAAATTTGAGAGGGCATTGTTTTTCCTTTCTCATGTTCTTTAGGGTCTTATAGAACAATTTCTGGTTTTCTTGTGCATCTTTTTCTAGCTTTTCTCCAAATTCTTCCCAGGACTTCTGTTTTGCTGCTAGCACTTTGTTCTTTGCTTCTGTTCTGAGTGTCACATATTCTCTATATTTTTCCATTTGTCCTGTTGTGTTTTTAGCTCCTAAGTATTGTTTCCATGCCATTTTCTTCTCTCTTATTTTCTCTTTGACTTCCTCTGTCCACCAAGGTGTCCTCTTTCTCTGGTTCCCAAGTCGGACTTCACCGCATGCTTCTGCAGCAGCTGTCTTTATGATATCCTTGAATTTATTCCAGAGGGTTTCCAAGTCATCAGGTCGTTCTTCTGTGTTGCTCACTGCTGTAGCAATAAGCCCCTGATATCTGGTCTTAATTTCTGGCTCTCTCAGCTTGTAGGTCCTAATGCTCATTTCTCCTGCTCGTTTACTTGGTTTCTTGCGTGATGTTGGGCAGTTCCTAGGCTGAGCAACTCTTTCAGTTGTTCGTTTGATTGTTAGCAGGTAGTGATCACTTCCAATCTCTGGCCCCCTCCAGACTCTTGCATCTCGGACATATCTGAATGAGCTTCTCCGAACAATGGCATAGTCGATCACTGACTTCTCATTCTTGGTTGGTTCACATCTAGTGTATGCATGTATGCGCTTATGGGGGAACTTTGTGTTTGTAATGATCAGATTCTGATCACTGCAGAATCTAAGGAGTCGCTTTCCATTGTCATTGAGAGTATCTTCTCGATATCTTCCGATAACTCCACCCCATCTAGCATGGTCATTTCCAACTCTGGCATTAAAATCTCCGAGCATAATAACTTCATCTAGGCAGTCATCCACTGTCCTTTGAAGCAGCTCGAAGAATTCCTCCTTGACCTCTGCTCTCTCATCCTCATTTGGCCCATACACTATGACCAGGTTGACTATGGTTTCTCCTTCTTTTAGTTTTACAACCATAATGCGCTCCGAGACAAAGTTCCATCCCTTGATACTATCTTTTTGATTTTGGGCCACAATGCAACCCACGCCCCCTTTAGCTCTTTCAGATATGGGTACACCACTGTAGAGCAACGTGTTGCCATCGAGATCCATGACTCCTTGTCCTTTTTTTCTTCGTTTCCGTTATAGCCAGGATTTCTAGTTTTGCTTTCCTCATCTCTTCCACCAGCTCCTCTTCCTTCCCATTTATACTTCTTGTGTTCCAAGTTCCATAAGTCGTAGTCCGTAGTCCGTTCCAGTTCGTCGCCTTTAGAATCAGTCCGGTTTTCTCTCTTGTAGTTCGCGTAATCATGATTTAAAGCAAACAGGTGATTGGCCTGTTGTGCCTTTGCATGGTGGAGGGGCTGCCTCCTTACGGCCTCCATGCAGGCCGCCCTCCTCCTTTTTCATCCGGGCTTGGGACCGGCATTGGCGGAGTTATATACAAACACACACACAGATATTTAATAAGTCTAATAATATTAATAAACTTTATAACACACGGAACTAACTCAAGCTGTTTAAAATTTTGATATTAAATTTTCTTTAAGTTTATTTGTTCTGAACCAAGGTTTTATTTTGGTCAGAACATGTGAAAGCTTTTGAAATTATGAATGAAATGCATGAATATATGGCATAATAAATGAAAGGTGTGTACATATGAATTTTACAAGACTAGTTAATATTACTACTGTTTATATTTGTAATTTATCTGGGAGAACGATTAATGGATGTGCTGTTGGGGTGGCTTCATCACTCCCAGTCTATGACTCCCAAACATTGTCCATTTACTGATAGGAAAAATACAAGTTTATTTCCCAACCTGGTATGTTCTAGTTGATGGGAATATAATTGGGTGTTAGTTATAAAATAAGTTGGTGAATGTCCAGCAGGCCAGACGCTCACGTATCTTGACTGAGTAGTTCTGGTGCTGGAATCTGGTGGCCCCACCTCTCCGTGCTTGGGGGCAATATAAGGCTGCTCTGCCAAAATACTCGACTGCACGGGTCCACACTTGTATTTTACAACACAGCATTTGACACCACTTTGGTTCCAAATAAAAAACTCACAGTTCTGAAATAAAAGTATTGCGTCATGTGTCAGAACTCTACCTCCTGAGCCACTTCTACACTCAACACTACACAACAACACCACATAGACGGGGTCAGATCTCTCTGACCATACAGCACATCTTACCAAGTTGGTTTCACATAGTATAAGTTCCCCAAGACTACATATTCTGAAATATGTTCATTAGCTTCCTGCCATTGAATAGGAATTTCTTTTTTTTTTCCTCGATATCATCTTGAACGGGGAAAAACTACAGAAAGTTGAAAGTTTCAATTATTTAGGCAGTAAAATGACTCAGGATGGTGACACAACAAGAGAAATCCATACTAGAATTGCTTTGGCAGCTAGCGCCTTCAATAGATTATCTAACATTTGGAAATTACGATCATTGAATATACATACCAAGCTTCGTCTGTTTAATTCAAATGTTATCTCAGTGTTAACATACGGCTGTGAGAGTTGGAAAATAACAAAATCATTGGAGAACAAGCTGAATACATTCGAGAACAAATGTCTTAGAAAACTCATGAACATCAGTTGGAAAGAATTCAAGACTAATCGACAAATAAGAGAAGACTCTAGGCAGAAATATGTCTCCGACTATATAAGGAAAAGACGATGGTCATATATCGGTCATGTCCTACGAATGCAAAACAACAGAAATACCACTACAGGCGCTCACTTGGGTTCCTGAGGGTAAGCGGAAAAAAGGAAGACCAAAAGAAACACTCAGAAGAACAATAATAAGAGAAGGAAGAACGTTGGGCCTAAATAATGTGCAAGAGCTAAGAGGAGTGGCGTCACAACGAACAACCTGGAGAGCACTGGTTTCTGCCTTATGCGCCGTGTTTGGCGCTTAAAGAATTTATTATTATTATTATTGAATAGGATAGGTGATATGTTCCACTGATCTCAACACTTGATCCGCCCTTCATAATCCTTGCTGGCGTTTATGTATTTTGTTTGTCTCTAGACCCTGAACTGGGGCTGGGGGTCTAGAGCGAATCCTTACTTGTTGTAAGGGATAGATTATGATATGGCAGTATCAATTCACTCGAAACATTAAACAATATTAAAATATACAAAGAAATACTTTCAGTCTTACCAGAATTATGAATAGAGAACACGGTTATATGCTAGCAAAACTCAGCTGAGCTGCTGGCTCTAGTATGGCGTCCCTCTAAATATTGCAATTAGCTTCTGGGAATCCCACCACTGAAGAATTACTGTGTCTTCTACTGGACAATTTATGATGAATGGCAAAAATGCGCGTCTGAGCGCCGATAATATGTTTATCTGTGGCCAATCACCGCCTTTTTTCCTTTTCAAATTTCAAACCTCCTACCAAAAGTCAATTCAGTCATACCTCAGTCAAGTATGTATTATTGTCTGTTGGTCCGTCTGTCTCTACTTGCGTTTTTTACAAAAACACACTTGTTTATACATGCATTTCCTACACGAATCTGCCTCTAGAGTTATTTTTAGCCACAACTTTCCACTAATTCCCCCTCTCTTTCATTCATCTAGATTTTAGCACTTGAGTCTCAAGGCCGCAATTTTTTGAAAATTAGTGACATTTTTTTGTTTCAATGCAGTCGCTCGCTGATATGAACAACACAGTCTTTTGTCAATATCTTCATTATTATCTATCCGTCTGTATAAATGAAAGCATATTATTTCTCTGCTCAAGATGGGCCATCAGGCCAGCTAGGTTTTATATTCCTAACATTATTATTAAGAAAAAGTTACTTTTCAAGGTTAGTTGTTTTTTTGTTTTTTTTGGAAATATGTTCGAGCATCTTCTGTAATGCGTTTGCCGCTGAATTCAAATAAAAGGACCAAGTATCGCAAAAGCGTCCAAGAAATGACTGTTGCGTATAATAGCTAAGGTCCCTTTTGTCCATTTCTTTACCTTGTGTCAACTTGGGGACGTGAATTTTTTTCCTTTCCCCACCAATTGCGTCTTTTTAGCCTTGCTAGTTTCAAGCACGTGTTCAGTCATATTTTTCTTTTTGATCTCCGTTCTCATCCCGTCTACAAGGGTAAACGTTCTGCCTTCGCGTCTAACAAGTTAGTTTCCATGGCGGGTGGTGACCCGCGGCATGGGCGATCATGTCTTCTAGTAGCTTACGCATTATTTTTATCCCTACATTTTATCTTTGGAGATATTTTAACGTTGTATCACGGTTAATTTTATCACAGTGTCTGTATCAAGTATTGGTATATATTTTTGGTTGACTGATGTAGGAGTTTTTCATTCCCTTTTATGCATCTGATGCAGTGTTTGTAGAAGGGCGGTGGTGTTCCGGAATGGTGTTGTTAAAATTGCATATTTTTGTTATATAAGGGCCTATGTAATAGTGTGTTAAAGGGTATCCTTGTGGGTCTTTTATTGCGTCACTTATGAATTTGATTCCTAGAGTGTTTATTTTTTTATTAATGTCTTGCAGTGATATTCCACCCCGTTGTTTCTCTTGTATTAAGGTTTTTTGTTTGATACTGTGAAGAGTGTGTCTGAAAATAAAAATTCTAATTAAATGATTTATTTCGGTTATGTATTTTTTAGGGGGACGAAAAATATTTGAAATGTATAGCACACTTGGAAGTATGTACGTATAACAAATAACGCTTCTACCGAAGATCGTCGCGTTTTTAAATTGGTATCTTTTTAGTTTTTCCTTGATTTTTGAAATTATTTTTTTCCACATATCGTTATCAGATCTTCCTGGTGTCGAGGAGAAAATTATTCCATATATTTTCATTTTGCTTGTTTGTGTTAATTGAAAGGGAAAGTCCGTTTTATTTTTCCATTTTCCTATTCCCATTATAGATGACTTTTGTGTGTTTATTTTTGAACCACTCGCATGGCCGAAAGTTTTAAATGTGTCGAAAATAGTTTGTATTGATGAACAATTTGATGGAAAAAAGACTGTGTCGTCTGCGTAGGCTATTAGCTTTTTTTCCCCTAATCCTGGTACGTGTATTCCTTTAATATGAGTATTTAGTTTTATTTTCCTTAGTACTGGCTCTAAGACTAGTGTGTATAATAAAGGTGAGAGAGGGCAACCCTGTCTTACTGACCTTGTTAAGTTGATTGGTTCAGACAAAGTGTGATTTATTAAAAGTTTACTTTCCGGCTTTCTATATATAATTTTTTATCCATGTCCTAAAGTATTGGCCGAGATTATTTTCTTGCAGAACTTTATGTAGAAATCCGTGATCGACTCTATCAAAGGCTTTTTCTTGATCAACGGATAATACTGCTGCTGGTGTGTTTTTTTCATGTGTATACTGGATGACATCCCGAATGAAATGTGTATGTTTATTTATGGTTCTGTTTTTTACACTGTATTGTTGATCCGCGTCAAAGTATGCATGAAAGGTTTCAGTTTGTTTGTAAGTGCTTTAGTTAATATTTTATAGTCGGTGTTTAGAAGAGAGATAGGTCTATAATTCTGCATGTATTTTTTATCAGTATTTCTTTTATGCATGAGAGTTACAATAGCTTCATTTAGACTATTTTCAAAGGCTTCATTTAGCGTTTTCAACAAAAGTGAGGCTAGTATATGGAAAAATTTGGAATAAAACTCGGTTGTAAGGCCGTCTGGACCTGGAGATTTATTTTTTTGTAGCGTACTTAAAGAGAGGTACAAATCTTCTATAGTTAAAGATTTGTCCAGTGTGTTTTTCTCCTGTTCAGTTAAACTGGCAGACTGAGTTAAGAAACAAGCTTCGTCTGAGGCGTGCGTTTGTTCTTGTTTATACAGGTGTACGTAGTAAGCGTGAAACGCTTGACCTATTTCGGAAGTGTTTGTGAGTTCCCTACCCGTTTCGTCCGTGATGCGAAGTATCTGTCTGTTTTTTTTTGAATATTTTGTTCAGTGGCCAAAAATTGTCGGCACGGAGTTTCTTGAATTGACGTGTATAATTTTTAGCTGTAAAAATTCCATTCCCTTTTCTCAACTTCTTCGCTTGCGTCGGTTATGTCACGATGACGATGATTTTCATCAGCGAGCTCAAGAGATGCTTGAGTTCTTTCGCCGACGTCTTTATCCAGAACATGTGTTATCTGATGCCCTTAATCGTATCACACGCGTCACTCGTCAGATGGCACTCACTACTAAACCTTCTGTTTAATCTGACAGACTCAATCTGACAGAATCGCCTTATTTTTTAAATGGGCGTTCTAGCTCCCGGCGGTTTAAATATACAACGTCATTTTGCATAAATTCTGGTAGCTTTTCTCTTTTTCATTCTTTATTCGTTGTCTTTATGATCTATCTTCTTGTGTTTTTGCTTTGGTTCTTTTCGTATCTTTTTATATCTCTTGTTTTGTCGCTATCGTACGTCACTTCCTTGCGAATTCTGTGACAAGTGTTGCGTACATATTTTTTATATGTCGCACAGATTACAGTTGATACGATTACAAATGAAAATGTAACTATCTGTTTGATAAAAGGATATTTATTTATGAACTTACAACTTTTAAGAAAGGGGAATAACTCAGAATAGTAAATGTGTATTTATTCTTTGAGTTATCGGTTCCTGTTTTGTTTCCGTGGATTGAACAAGCGGAGGAATCTAGATTTTCTATTATAGCTGGAAACAGATTGTTCTCGCTTAAGGTTTTGCAGGAATATTGAAAGTCCGAATCTAGGTTTACTGTTTGTCTGTTTGAGACGATTCCGTCTTATATCATGTTATCTTTGTGTGTCTGGGCTGGTGTTAAACTCTGTTTAGTTGTTTACTCATACTGGCTACTAGTTGTTGAATCACGCTTTATTTGTTAAATGACGTGAATGTCCACCAGTTGATAAATGTAGATGTTGGGACTGGTGTAGTAAAGTGTAACGATTGTCAACTCATTAAACCCAGCACAGTTTTGGTCATACAGGTCATCTTGTCCTGGAACGTGATGAGGCTCCGACAAGAATGTGAGTGTAAACAATGAGTGTGTATGTGAATGTCAGAACGCGAATGGTAGAATGATTCGATAGAGTTGACAGGTTGATAGTACATCACTCATACTCACACTGTTCGAATTCAAGAAGTACTGGAACTACGGTGGTCTTTTTATAACATTTAATGGGACGCACACTTGGACAGTACGTGTATGGTTACAGGAACAAATGTCGACATAGACAGCATAATGTTGATCACAGGAATATCATCTTAAGTTAGCATTCATGCTTGGCAAATATCATAATGGAGCATTCGTAAATAAGCATTCAGAGTTCCATCATGTAAATCATCTGGCTTTACTGACTGGGCACGTCAGACCATAACCAATATATAGGAAGGCTCCTAGACCTAACCTCGTCTAGTGAATATCCCTTCACGTAAAGTTCAATATATATATTTTCCATAAAGATATAGGAATCCCAGACATGGGTTCTCACATGTAGCAGTGATCTCTTGGTTCATCGAGCGATAGTACAGGCATCCCTTTTTCTCACTCGATAAATACAAAGTATATGAATTTCAACATGGCTGTTCTTCTCTCGTGAGTTTCACTCACTATAGGACCCAGACCAAAATTGGTCATTCGTTAAATGTCCTCATTTCTTCATGACTTCTATCATAGAAGTAATTGAATAATATCATATAATCTAGTGCTGATACATAGGAATGTCGTCTTCCTTTGAATAAATATTCTTTTCAAAAGTACCACTGTGCATCTGTTTATCAACAACGATGGCGAAGCCCAAGTTCATAATAAATTGTGGTTTTACCTTTCTATGCGAAATATAACTTTGCCATTCCTTGGCAAAAGAGAATAAACACTGGGGGTAAAGTACATACAACATGTCTAAATGACTATCACTTTTCCCCATCCACATATAGATCACTTTTTCGGCGATAGGCCGGCTACCACAAAATTCTGCATCCAGACAGGATGACAGCCATGAATCACACCCCTTTGCTAGCGATACTTCCGCTGCATAGCCTTTGACCTTTTCTAGCCACAACCAACATAGTTCGACTTAGAAATGTAAAGATATCCATATATAAGACAGACTCGTCCTACTCATACAAACACTACGTATAAATTCAGGCCATAGATATACTGAAGCAAGAACAATCTATTCCTACCCAGCCAAAGAATAAATCGCAGTAGGCCTAGACTCGTCCGCGGAGTCCGATCGAAGATGACGGAACTACTTTCAAGGGAAGTAACTCAAAAATGACTTCTCCTTAAGCACTTAAAAAGGAAATACTTTGATTATAAAATATTTGCGAACATAATAAGTATATAAATGTATTATATTGCAAGATAGTAAAAATTGCCCTTTACAGCTGGATTATTTCTTCTTACACTCTGAGCGGATGAAGATAAAGGAGTGTGTTCTTCGGTTATGGAGTCTGGCGGGACGCCAATGTCGGGCGGTCCAAAGTTTTGTGATCTCAAGTTATCATGGGGAAGAAGATTGTGTCTTCTAGGACTGTTTTAGTCTATGTGTTCCCCAGTATTGTTTCTATTACGCCAGAAAAGTGTTTTTGTGCTTGCTATTGATTCTTGGCCAAGGTAAACGTACTTTTACTGACTTCGTTCCTAGGCTTACGATGGGTTATGTTTAGGCCTACATGAATCTACTTATGTTCAGATGTCAGAACGACATATCGTTTAGCAGCACTAAGAATGTTTCTACACAGCAATTATGAGGACAGATAATGCTGATATTGGTGGAAACTTTGATATCCTTATGAAGTGAATCTTTCTAGAAGTTTTGTCATCTCACCGTTGTGTGAGCGATGTTAAGGACCAAGGAAGCCATCTTGGAATCCGAATTATTGTCAATCATTCATCAGAGAACAGGGTTGTCCATTACTACCCGATAATGATCCAGAGATCACAGTTATGAAAGAAAGATCTATTATGGGAGATTTAGCATTTACTCCGAAGATATGTGCTGAATGCTATTTGAAAGAATCTACGCTAGAGTACAAGCTACACTCATGCTAAGAGAGATTCTGTACAGGAGTCACTATGAACATTATGTATAAACTGACGTGATCTGTCAGTACAACCTGAATATATATATATATATATATATATATATATATATATATATATATATATATATATATATATATATATATATAGTAATTATGGAACTCTAAATGCTTGTCTACAAATGCTCCAGTATGAGGTTAATCAGGATGAATGCTAACTTAAGATGATACACCATTGATCAACACGATGCTGTTTATGATGAACATGCATTCCTATTCCTAACGACTGTTGCCACCGTGCTCATTGTCTATACTACATCCCAGTCGGGGCTACGACGGTTACTCAACACCAGTAGGCCATCATATCTTTACAGTGGTGTGCCAGCTTCCTGGGTCAACCTGCACAGTGGACATATTTGAGAAGTCAGCTACTGAGACCAGACCATTCCTTGGGGCCTGTTACGACACACGTAAACACCAGCAGTACAACTTTACAGTCGATGTCAGCGCGACCTGTCCTATCGAGGTGTACAGTAACTAGGTCAGCGTTTGTTGACATTTTTTGTTGATGGACATTTGCCATAGAACAGACAGCGTTACACAGCAAGTTTGTTTGGAACAGACAGCATTACATATCAGTGTTGGAACATATATTTGACAGTGTTTGCAAAATGTACAGTGCAACTGAAGCGAGAAGTCTTACTTGTGATTCTGAGGAACTGTAAACAGTGGATTCTCCTGCACTGCCATAGTTTGTGTTGAACTTTTATGATTTAGGCCAGATTTGATTATTTAATAAAGTACCATAGTACTGTAGCATTATTGCGTATAACTGTGCCTTCTTCGCAACACATTCTATCTGCAACACATTACATTACTGTTGCGTGAGAAATTCTCGCAACATCGTTTTATTACGATATATATTTTATAACGCAAGGGCAACAACTGCTTGAAATTTATAGTCACTTTTCTCGGTAAGCAGCTGTCTCCTCGCGTTGGTATTGAATGCAGTTAAGTTTGCTATGCTAGGCCGTTTTCTCAGACAAACGGTTGGCAACCTGTTGGGTTATCCTTTTAAGGTAATCATTCTTACGCTGGTTCGTAGTAAAGGTCCTTGCGTCTTAAGTTCTGAGCTGTGGTCATTTTGCGCTGGACTGCGCATGACTGGTCTTGCTTCTTGGTCGATCGATTTCCGCCCACCAGTCGAGTGAGCGATTTTGAATAGCTAGGATGATGCCCCGCTGAGAGGGGATCTCCGCTATTTTTTGTTCTGTCAGGAATGTGAAGTCCTCTTAATGGATATTTCGTTTATTCGAGATAATACCTCTAGTGTATTTCCACATGCCGGGGAGGCGTAATATTTCTGTGTATTTCCTGAAGGCAAGGTAAATTAACTTTTTCATTAACTCTATCGATTTTTTGGTCGTGAGCGATTTTTGATTCATAGCCTGTCTTCGGAAGGCGTCGTCACGAGATGTTTTTCCCAGCTCACATGTCGCTGTATTGTACTGCATCGGTTGATGCATGTCCCAAGGACTATTACTCGCTACTTTGTTACATGAACTAGGTTTGAAAACCTTTGTTATCTAGAGGATATTTTTTGAGGACATTATTTATACTTCAGCAGACGTGCCTGTCTTGCTGAAGTCAGATTAAGGAGAGTGAACTGATCTCATACATCTGGTTATCTCCTGGCTGTTATAGAAAAGGATGGAGTTTTTCACCTGACTACATTTACAGCACTATGAAATATAACATGCATCTGACTCATCATTGTAATGCTGTCTACCGTCCATTGCTGTATTGAATGTTGCTGTGATAATGACTGTTTGATGTGCCTACATATTCGCGTAACCATTTTGTCACTGTGGCGTCCACAATAAATAATGAAGAAAAACGTCATCGGCTGTTACAAGAATCATTGACTTTATACGTCGTGAGTTTACTGACGTCCTAATGTGGATTGCCCTGTTATTTTGTATGATCATTGTTTGACTGAACACATCTGCACACTTCACAAAACCAGACCACGGGCACCATCACTCACCTCATGGTGCACGCGTCATTTGGCGGCCAATTACTCAATCATAATATAAAATTGGGCGTCATCATTTGGTGGCCATAAGCTGGTTTGATCTGGTACCAGCAAACACGGGGTCCCTTACCCACTTCAAGTCAACACTACAGCATCCTTCATTTTCAACTTCAACATTCTTCAAGAAAGTCAACACTTCAAATTTTCAAAGTACTCGGCGTTGCCCGGTAAAAGTCAAAATTTCAATTTTTTGACGGAAACAGGAATTTGACAGTACACGGCGTTGTTGAATATTGCCGGATAACACGGACTACTGTTGTCGTTAACACAAGTCAAGCAAGTTGCTGTTATCAAGGTTCCAGTGCTGTCGTTTTTTGAGAAGGTCAAGTGCCGGTTGAAACGGGTTGTTTTCTGAAGAAGGCCAAGTACCGATTTCCATCAATTTACTATTGGATTAGAAGGTCAAGTGCCGAAACAACTCAACATACAGTATGTCAGAAGCTCAAGTACCATCGTGTTAGCAGTGGAAGCAGTTCAGATGTGCCATCATCGTTGGAGCTTCGCTCTTTAGGACGTTGATTGACATCCGTTTTTTTTCTGCTGTTCGACGATTGGAAGCCTATAAGTTAAGTGGCCTGTTTGTATGTAAACTGTGCCCTTATACTTCTGCTGAGTCTTCTGTGTATCATCTCATTCTATATGTTATATGTTTATATGTTATTCGTATATTTATATGTTTATATTTCAGCGGGTTCTCGGTTGGGTGGTGTCTCCCTTAGATCATGCCACGTCATAGAGGTCGTCTATTGTGAGCGTTTTCTGTAGGGTGTGCAAATTTCCGATACTGGAATTTGCTAAGCGACTTCTGTTGCTATTTATGTTAGTTGTGATGACATGTATTAATATTGTTTTCGTTATTATTTCGCATTCTTTAGTTTTGTTTTGATTTGTTTGTATTTGTTAGCCTACTCTTGTCTATAATTTAGTTTCATACAACATTTTTGTTTATACACTGTGGTGTCATGTATTTTGTTTAATTCTATCGCAGATATCGTCATATTTTTTGTGATATTTCATTAATTTCTGCTTTATTTTTAGTTGATTTCTGCGAACGTTTTTGTATTGTTGCTGATCTTTGTTATTGTTTACATTGTTATTGTTTACATTGTTTGCATTGTTTACATTTTCAATGTTTACATTCTGCATGTGTTTACATAGTCATTGTTTACAGTTATAGTAATTAGTTATTTGGGCTATGCTAATGCACTGTTACTACTACACTGATGATAAATGAATGATGAATAGTGTCGTGCACTATTGAATGAGAAGTGCACTTATGATCAAGAATTGAGTGTTGATATTTCATATACAA